>PVLD010004633.1:42793-122840 GCA_004027595.1 Dinomys branickii
GAGAGAGAGAGAGAGAGAGAGAGAGAGAGAGAGAGAGAGAGAGAGAGAGAGAGAGAGAGAGAGAGAGAGAGAGAGAGAGAAGGAGGGAGGGAAGGAGGGAGAGAGATCAGATAAAATGGACCCATCTATATTCACATGAAATGCGTTCCTTTCCACCCCAGGTTCCTCAAGCTCGTATCTTTTGTAAGCCCCTAAATGTGGCCAGTGAGGGTTTTGTCAGATTGAATATAAGACTTTTCGACTATAACCCTCCTGTTTGCCGCACTGGCCTGCAGAAGCTGTTTACACAACATGTAGATAAATAGAAAACTCGGTCTGTTTATTCCCAGGAACCACATTAGCAAAACAAAAAGCTAACGAAGGCCACTGCAGAGGAGTGTGGTGTGTTTAATAAAACCCTGTCCCTAGGAACTGAACACCCCCACCCCACCGCATGTGGGACGCAGCAGCTTATGACTAATTCAAAATCTTCTTTCAGTCTCGGACCTTTGTCTTTTCTTCCTCCTGCTCGCTGTACTTTCAAGCGCGATGGCTTGCTTTGTAGTTCTTCGGGCTGTGGAAGGCAGCGCGGAGGAAGCCGAGCGGGAGAGTTCATTAGGGGTGTTTCATGCCCTCTCAGATCCCGGGGCCTCCGTCTCATCTTACAGATCACACTGCTCCTGGAGAGTCTGTCTTTATTTTGCTACTTTCCCGTGTACTGCCGGAAGTCTACAAAGGCTCGGGCTCCCGCGAGCTTCCATTCACATCAGGGGGCTGCGAGCACTATTCAAAGTGTGTCCTGAGCCACTGCGCCTTCACGGGCTGCAAATCAGCTTATTGTATTTTAAAAATTCAACATTTTCTTGAAAATGTGGCATCTGAACATGAAAATCTTACTATAAGAGAAGCATATTTTAAAAGCATGAATAAAATAAAGAGATGAGAACGAAAGCAGCAAGAGAAAAAGGAACAAAGAGAACGCAGATAAATGGACAAAAATAATGATCAGGTAGCGCTATGCTGTCCAATTTAGAGGGCTAACCTGTGAAAACCAAGATTTGTTTCAGATTTGGATTTACTTTTATGCATTTATTTCTTTTTCATATATCTCCTTAAAGTGAATCATGTTTGATAATATATTGGTCATGTTTCAATCTCTAGAAGTCAAGCTGAGCCTGCATTATTAGTACTTTGCAAACTCAAGAGGGAAGACCTCCTGTCCACCAAGTGGTCTCTTTTTCTCTCAAGCTTTCTGGATGTGCACCCCTAATGATAGCGCCTTCCCCTAATTATAAGGTCTACTTTGAGTGCAGTGCTTTAATCACAGACAGCCAATGGCTACTGAAGGTTTTGTCACCAAAACTCGTGGTTACAGATACAAATTTGAGTCCTAAGAGGAGCTGTCGGCTCAAAAGGGGTGTGTTTAATATTCTTCAATGGGAACTATACATTTTTATGGAACCCTAGAGGGATACATCTCATTTTCCACTGATGAAATGAAATTTCTGAAGCTTCCAAGAAAACCTGGGTAAAAAATGGGCTGAATTGTATTAAACAAAAATCCATATATTCCCATGTTGGCCTGGGTACAGTGTTTAATCCACCCACCATCCTGTACTATTTCTCATTCGCACCGGCCCAGCAGGGTAGAGACTGTGAGAAAGACAACTCTTTCAGAATTTGAATAATCCTCTTAAACTGCTGCTTCATTGCCCAAATGCTTATCAACTGTACATTTGTGTATTTAGTTACTATTTAGTAAATATGTAAATATGCAGAGACTACTGTGTACCCATAAGTAGACACATGTATTTCTTTTCGATTTTTTAAATCCAAAGAACATTTATTTAAAGGCAGTAGCACTGTGTTTAACTAACTTCTTTGGACTTTTCCCCAGACCACTAAAACATTCTAGAATTTTTACATTGTAGTAGACTTCCCTGTGTGGCATCAAATTATCCTATATTCACCATATACTCACAGGGCCTTGTTACAAAGCTCCACCTGAACTGTGGACATAATGTGATACCTTGAATTTGCCATACTGACAAGGGTGCCTCCTATGTGCCAAGAATTAGGGTAGATGCTATGGAAATCCATGTGGAATGAACTTGACCTCAAGGTGGTTAGACTGGAAATTGGAAAATGTACATAAATGGGGATAAAGTAAAACAATAATTTAAGAGCTAAGTTACAATATATGAGTAAATATATTACAAGATGTTTGCTGGTTCATTGCTGAATGTTTGCAGCTGCAGTGAATCTTCTAAATTGAGATGAATAGCATGAGCTTAGATTAAATACTGGACCTTGGAGACAGTGGGAAGGAGCAGTCTTCACTTCTGAGACCACGTGTTTTCTGCGGAGCAAAACTTCCGTGGCCACTGGGCACACTCAGGTAAAACATTGAGATTATAATGCAGTTGTAATATGTCTGCCCATTTCCATTTCAATGTCACTACTTCTGTGATACTTTTTCTTTTTACTAATTCCTATTTTGAAAGCTTGATCTTAGACTCTGAGCCTTAATTCTCTACATTTTCAATACTGTTAGTTTCCTCTGAAGCTAAATGTGCCTACGTTCTTGTTCACCCAGTATTAATAAAAAGGATGTTTGCACAGCAGGGAAGAATATTCTCCTTTATCTCCAATCAGAAATGTGAAGAGTAGAATGGCCTGATGGCCATTATCTTAACCCTGTGTGACTGTGAACATTTTGAAGGCTCGGAAGAGACAACTGACCAAGAAACCCTCATTAAAGTTTTCTGCTCTCAGTGCTAGACACAGATTAAATCCCCAGTCACATTTCCTATAGAACTCTTTTTGCAATAGATAAATATAAGGTTATTTTAGAGTCAACAAAATAGCGACACCTAACTTGAAAGACGAAGAGCTCATGTACTCAGAGCTCTCAGTGGGAGTCATTTGGCATATCATTCTCCGCAGTTCCTCCCACACTCCACCTCATTAGAGAGAAACACTAAAGGTCAGGACAGTGCTCCTCTGATGCAATGTCCCAGCCATCCTGCGGAAGGAAGTAAAGCCGTGGAAAGCTGTTTCTATTATGTCTACAGGGATGGGTTTTTATATTCAGCTTGCTGAAAACAAGATTTATATGTAAGTGAAAGAAACAAGATGAATGTTTTGATATACTCCCACAAAAATATAAGTAATTGAGAGACTTTACTTGAAAAAGAAAATCTTCAAGAGTAAAGCAAGAAACACACACACACACACACACACACACACACACACACAAGACTAGTAAATATTTCTAAGCAAACTATACTGAGTGAAACAAAACCATGAAGAATCCTTAAGTAGTTTCTCTTTCTAATGCCTCATTCTGCACTTATCAAGGAACATTGCAATGGTTTTATATGTGTATATGTTTTAATTATGAATTGAAAGGGCCAGATTCTCTACACCATTTCCCCTAAATTAATAGATTGAGTACAAATTCATCGCATAAGTCACATTCATTGTGCTGACACAGAAGACAACAACATGAGCTCCTGTCCTCTGTCTGATTCCCTTCAGAATCAGTTAAGCAAATAGTAAAAAGCCTGTGCTGAACTCTAATGAACACCCAGTAAAGTCCAAACAGCATCAGTGGGAGAGTATTTAGCACATGCGGAAGTGTACAAGGACAGACGTTAGGGAAGGGCAATACTGGGGATTGTGTCTAAGAGAAAATACAGCTTGAAGGGAACTATGGAGGGTAGTACATGGAAGGGTGGCACTAGACAGGGAGAGGTGAGGTCCTTGATCAAGCATCAGAACAGGTGTCTTTCTGGGTCAGTTCTCACCAGAAACACTCCTAACACATCCAATTCCCATCCAGTGTCTTGGTTAGACAGATTACCATCCTACAGCAGTGTTATGGCTTATGTCTGGACGTCCCCCCAAATCTTACACATTTATGGGGTTTTTTTTTCAGGTAGCTGAATCTAGAGTTTCTGATTGATTGATGGTTCAAGGCTAGGAGTAAGGGTGCTGCTACTGAGGGTGGGTGAATGCTGGGTCAATCCACTGACTGGATTGGCTCCACCCTAGTCCTAGCAGACTGGATAAGATTTAAAAAGACAGAAAGAGGCTTATTTTCCTCCTCCTTGCTTGCTGCTTTTCCTGTTTTCAGCTGCCATGAGTGGTTGCCCCTCTGCCATGTGCCACCCTGCCTTGGAGCCAGCTGCATAGACTGAAACCTCCACAAATTGTGAGCTAAATAAACCTTTCCTCCTTTAACTTCGAGTGTCAAATATTTTGTCTCAGCAACAAGGAAAGTAACTGAGACTAGCAGGGAAAGGGTAGGCTATCTTGGTTTCTACAGTTCAATAGAGACCTTGACTACCCTTTCCTACCACTAAGGGAACTGAGTCCTTCTTGTAATTATAGGTTGGTAGATGCCACTCTACAAGTTGTGCATTGCTCAATCCCCTTCAAACTTTGAGCCATCATAACTATTCCACGTTCTATTCTCTGGAAAAAGAAATCAAGGGAGAACTGTTGAGCTACTGAATCAGGGTAGAGAGTCAAACTGACCAAAGTGAGTCACAGAATGAAAGAAAGTAAAGTATCAAAAGTAACAATGAAAACAGAGATCTTGCAATAAATGGAAGGCCAGTCTGATGTGCGTAGGGAGAGTGCACTTTGGGTAGTAGAAATGAAGATGATCAAGATGTTAAATTTAGCTTAAACTAAGGCAATAGAGCATACATATCCTACAGACAGCTATGGTTTTTACTTCTTACATTGGCATCCAGCACATTGTCAAACTTGTTGGAAAAATTATGTTGGGTCTGATGATAGTGCTTTGTAAGATTTTCCATAAAGTGATGACTCAAAAGCTACAAGCAATTGAAAATATTGAAATAGATCATTCTCAACATCTTTGCTGTCTGTATATTGCAGGGTATCACTTTTGAAGGGTGGGACTTAGAAGATGATTAACTGATTTCATCCAGAAGTCTATGTTTTTTCCTTTTAACACTGAGACATTACCTAGAGTTTTCTTTTTCTTTAAATGAAATCTTGCACCTAAATTCAATACTTATTAAAGCAATACAAAGGACAAGGCTTTGAAAAATCACAGAAGGCCTGTTCTTACTGAAGTAGATGTGAAGACCTGTGTAAGACAGCTTTCCCGTTGTGAGACACAGTACCTGACATCTACAACTTAAAGGAGGAGAGAATCAGCTCATGGTTTCAGAAGATTCATCCCGTGGTCACTGAATCCAAGGAAGAAGCAGCATGCAGAAAGCACATGGCACATAAAGGCTGCTTAATTTGTGGCATCTGCAAAGCATAGTATGGGAAAAATTCCAGAGAAGAGGGAACCAGGAACATATATTGTACCCAATGCCATACTTCCATGACCCACCCAGTCACACTCAGATGTGTTTTACTAATCCTTTAGATTGCTCTTAAACTGGTCAAATTGACAAAAGTAAGTCAAACTGCCACATTGCATCACTTGTTAAATTAACACACAACACACAAACACATCTCCTTAAATCATACTTAATCTCCTAATGAACACAAGGTCTTAACTTTACCTGACATGATCCCACTCTCACACCTACAACTGAAACACAGTAACTCCTTCCTCGAAGTCTCAGCAGTTTCATCATTGCTGAATAGTTCAAGTCAAAGTATCTTCTGAGACTCAAGGCAAACTCTTAGCTGTAAACTCCTGTATAAATAAAAAACAAATTACATAATACCAAGATACACTGCACAGGTTAAACATTACCATTCCCAAATGAAGAGACAGAAAAATAGACAAGAATCTGACCAAAGCAAGATTGAAACCCAGCAAGAGAAACACTAAATCCTGTGGCTCCATGTCCAGCATGTGAGATGTGATGTCAAAAGACTCAAGAAGCTCTGCTCCTGTGGACATATTGCCTTCCTTTTAAATCTGGGTGGAAGTTTTCCTGACCTTCAACTCTTGCATTTTTCATGCTAGTAAAATCAGCATCACATGGATGACATAAAAGTTTGCTGTGAGCAGAAGCAGTAGGAAGGACCCCTTGGATCACGGCTGTAGTGCCAGAATAGCTGAGTACAGTGAAATGAGCACCAGGGAATTCATTCCCTAGGGGGGTCTTCTTGAGTATGGAGCCCAAGGTCTCCCTTATAAAGTAAAATCGGACACTTCTATACCTTGGAGCCTGTAACGGCTGGGATCTTGCTTATTCCTGAGATTTCCCTGGGTCATATTTTTCCTTTTTACTGTACAAAATACTTGGTTTCATTTTAACAGCACTAATCTCTTTAGTGGTCATAACTCCTTTGACCCCAACTTTATGCATGGCCCCTTCTATGCAAAAATTTAAATTTTGAAAAATTTTCTGCTGTGTTGTTCTTGTCCCCAATTCTCACTGCAAACTGGGTGGAAAGCAGCCAGAACTACCTAAGCCAGACCCTGAATGTTGGGCTGTCTTGACACTTCCTTCAGTAGATTAATTAGCCCACTATCCTTAATCTCAGTCTCCTGCAAAGTGTTGGGACATGGGCTAAATAAAGACCTTTTTTTCTTTTGCCAGAGTGTACCATATATACCTTCTAGTTTATTTTCTGATATATGTTTCATTCCCAATTGAAACATCCTAGGTCTGCCTTTTACTGTCTTCATTTCTATCAGCATTACTGTCTTCTGAAGTCTGACCAGAATCACTTGTCAGACTCAGTTAGCTTTCTTTAATGCAGTTCTCCAAATTTTTTCAAACTTAATCAAAAAACCTATTCCAAATGCTGCTAAACCACATGGCCAGATATAGTCACAGTAATGACCTCACTTTAAATACCAACTTCCAGTATGTCAACTTTCCCATCACTGAGACAAAATAACTAAGGCTCACAACTTAAACAATTTGGTTCTGTGTTTCAGGGGATTCAGCCCATAGATGGCTGACTCTAAGCCTGCAACATCGTGATGGATGGGCATGGGAGAGCAAAGTTGCATTATTTGTGGAAGTTAGGAAGCAGAGAATGAGAACAGTCCCAGATAGGAGGAAGCTAGAAACCCATAGTATCTAAAGTTATGCACCCATGGTCCTCCCAGACACACTCAGGATTATGGTTTACTAATTCCATAAGTGACATGAAAGCCAATCAAGTTGATGCAAGTAAACTAAACCATCACAGACTTCCAGTATGCAGCCTCCTGTCCAGTCCTTCATCCTAGTCCTTGAAACCCTTCTGTGATCTTTGTGGAAAACCACTGAACCAGGCTTGGTGTCCCTTTTGTTGTCTTTACCCCTGTCGCTGAGTAGTGGAAGCTGTGGTTGGGACAAGGGTTTTTTGTTTGGCTGCTTAAGCAGTTACTAATGTGCTGTAGCCACTGCAGTAGCTACGGCCTCAAAATCCACCTGCCAGTATTCCTGGGATAAGAGGTGCTTCAGCATACTTGAAGGAATAATAAAACAATGTTTGAAAGGGTAGAGTTCTTTAAACAAAGAAATATGAGTAGGAAAACAAAATAAAAACATAGGTGACCAGAGTGGCTATCCCATGCTCAGGACAAGCACCTTTCTCTGGAAGTTCCAAAATTATCTGTTCACACTGTTCCTAAGAAGCAAGGGTGTGAATGGGTCACAGAGAGGCAATGGCAGCAAATTACGTTCCCGGGAGATTTCTGGAATCTACTTGGCCACCTTTTACCACAGTAGCAGGAAGGTTGGATAATGCCAAAAAGAGCAAGCTTGACAATGGAATCTCTGGGTCCCATTGTGATATGCACCCAGGCTGGGTGCTAACAATTATGGGACAAGGCTGTGTGCTAACAATTATGAAGACAGCCAGGAGTGGCAGCACATGCCTGTAATCCCAGCACTCGGGAGGCTGAGGCAGGAGGATCATTGCAAGGTGGAGGCCAGCCTGGCTACAAAGTGAGTTGAAGCCCAGCCTGAACTGCGTAGTGAAACCCTGTGTCAAAAGGAAAAAAAACAAAAAACAATTAAGAGGAGAGATGCTTTGAATGACTCCACTTACCCACAGGAGTACACAGACTCTGAGCTTTGTGCCCTAGAGTGTACAGAGAAATATGAACTTCAGGGTCTGGGGATATAGCTCAGCAGCACAAGCTCCTGTCTGGCAAGCACAAGGTCCTGAGTTTGATTCCTAGTACAAAAAAAAAAAAAAAAAAAAAAAGAAATATGAACTTCCGTTTCTCCCTGTTCTGTTAAAATGTAGCAGATATACAGATAAGACAAGGGAAACAAACAGGATTAGCTAATTTTCAGACAGGATTTGAAAAACAGCAAATGAACATGGGCTGCTCTGAATGACTGGAGTGACATGGACAGGAGGTCCTTGTCCTGGGGCATTTCTTTATGAGCTGGTCCACGCACAATAATACCATTATGCATGCAAACCACTCAGTATCACATGCTACACTAAGAAAATATTTGACAAACATTTAAATAGGTGCTCTGCAAAGACCACAATTAAGTTGTGAAAATTTTCTGAAAACTTTTTGATTTGATTAAATGTAAAAATACCAATAAATTTTATTTTATTACAATTTGTTTTTACTTTTCCTTACCTTAATGTAGTATATAAATGGATATCTATATATATATATTATTTATTTAACTAAATTCCTGTTTACTTATTTCATTGTATGGAAATTAATATCATTGTGTATGTAAAATGCTTGGCATAGTATACTACACCAAGAAAATGCTTAAAAAGCATTGGCTTTAATTGTCATTTCTTTGCATATGCTATGTAAACCTCAGTTATAAAAAAAGACTGGGAGAAAGAAATTCAGACTCACTTGCCCAGCCTTCTTTCTAGGAAAGCTCTCCTCTTTGACCTCTCTTTTGAGCAAAGATCACTGTTTTCCCAGGTCCTGTAACACTTTGTTCATGTTACAAGCAGCCTTCCCCATCAGGCCTGAAGCCCCTTGAAGCCCTTCCGCGCTAAGTATCCTCAGGTCCAGCAAGCATGGAGTGGAGTTGGCTTGAAGAATGCACACCCTCGTCCCTCTCCTTCCAAAGACCATGGCAACACTGGACAAGCCACATGAAAAAGGTTCATGTAGATGTCAATAAATGGCTGTCTGGTGTGGCTTCTGGCATTTAACTTAGAGGTGCTAGTTTGGCTAATAAAAACACAAAAAAATACAGCAGAAAAGTGTTCAGTATGTATACTTCAAACAGAGTAGATTTTTCAAGAAATATTCTGAGTTTATCATTTCATAAATTGTATCATTTAAAATGCTTTGGCTTCATGGTTTTTGAGCTCATTATCAAAATCTTCTGTTTTTTGGAGATAGGATCTTGGCTGGCCTTAAGTTCACCACGTAGCCCAGGCTGGCCTTGAACTCACAGAGATCCTCCTGCCTCGGCCTCCTGAGTGCTGGGATTATGGGCATACACCACCATGCCTGGCAAAATCTTTCTTTTTAATCACTCCTAATAATGATAATTTCTCAATGATCAGGGCAACCATGAAGGAAATAGATGCTTAATAATTCATTAATTCCAGGATGATTCATGTGTTCAAAATGCAATTCAGGGCAATGCAACTATCAGGCAATTGTCATGATCTCCTTCTACCTGCCTCGGCTTGGTAGCTGCCCCCAGATTAATGAGGTAACGTTAAGCAGTGCCTCTTTCTTCACCATGGGAAGAGAGGATGTGTTCGGCTTGGCTGACTTCTCAGTGTAATTTCACAAAGCACCCTGATTCACCGCCACGGCACGCAAGGAATGCATAGTTGAAACATGGAAGGGGAGAAAGGCAAGGTTTGTCTTCTTTGGGTGCTAAGTATGCAGATCTGGCTCCTGTCACAGCTCCAGCCTGCAGAAGTGCTGAGTTCTGCTCGGGCTCCTTCTAATATGAAAGATGAGGGGCGGCACAGTACCTAGTAACCTCAAAGAGGCACCTTGACGTGGCTGAACTGTTTCCTGAGCTCATCCGCTATGGTGAAGGGAAGGACTCCCCTGAGAACGAGCCACATCCAGACTTCGCTGCACACATTGTTTCTTACCGCTGTCAGTCAGGAGAGGAGACGGGCCTGACAGATGGCCGCAGAAACACAGCGGTGCTAGCCCTTAGGAGAACAGGAACTGCTCTCCTGACTTCTAATTACACGAAGCAAGAAAACTGAAACCAACTCCTCTCCAGTTCCTTAGGGTGCCTGAGGCTTAAAAGGCCTTCTTCCACACATGCAGTCAGTGCGACAGCTCACGTATGTCACTTGTACTGACAAACCGTGTTTGTGCCAGTCAAATTATTAAGTGGAATGCTGACCGCGGTCTGGGCCTTGAAGTCTCTCATAAGGAAAACTCTGAAATGCAGTCATGGTGCTAGGCCTCAGCGTGAAGCCTGCGGATGTTGAACCAACTCAGTTCACCCCTTGCCCGGTGAAAACGGGTTCCCAGGCCTGTACTTCTGGTATGAGAAGCAGCCTGCAGCTCCTGATTCACCAGCACCCCTGCTACGGTTCGTATATGTCCCTGAAAGTTCATGAGTTAGAAATTTAATTGCCAGCACCACAGTGTTAAGAGGCGCGGCGCAGGAAGAAATAATTAGGCCACGGGTTAATGTCTCCCGGAGAGCTGGTTGGTGACTCCAAGAGAAACTTAGCTCTGAAATCCGGCCCGGCCTTCCTGTGTCTTGCCTGGCTCTCTTACCATGTGACTTCTGCAGGCGAGAATGCAGCGCTGAGACCCTCGCCGCACTCAGACCCTCCCCCACGCTCAGACCTCCCAGACCACAGACTGGCAGGAAATAAAACTCAGCCTGGGATATTGTGTAGTAGTAATACAAAATAGACTAAGACATTACAGTACCACACTTTACTCCGTCTTTCCTCCTCAGGTACTTTAAGCTGGGAGCCAGGATTCAAGTAAATTATCTTATGCTCTCTGTCAGAATTTCTGAAAACTCCAACCCTAGGATCTTCCAAATTTTTAACTTTTCTTTTCTGAGTGGAATGAGAATTTGGTGAAATCCTTTCTACCTCCCCCTCCCACTGTCTGGACAGTGAGTACTGATGGTCAAATGGTGATTTGTGATTTAGGAAAGGAGATCCACGGAGCCCTACTTTATGGCATTATAAGGTTTGAAATAAATGAACTGTAAATGTGTTTGGCCTTTCCTGCATGGAGTGCTTTCAGTTTTAGTAGTTATTAAAAATCAGAAGACGTTTCATAAAAATCAATTTATGGTTTCTTTTGAAAATGTGGAATTTTGGACAACACTGTGCCTGCACTCCTGCCTGGTGATGATAAGCTGGAATCCGTCAAACCTTCTGCATGGCCTATGAGTCTGGCAGACCACCAGTGTCTCCACTATCTCCCAGGAAATGTTTGATGCCAAGACTGGGTATGTGAAGTTAATTAGCACCTTAATCTGACCCACCTATATGCACGTATGTTATTTGATTCTTCCACAGCCACATATACTATGTGGATTTGGAGCTGTGATCCCTGCTATATGTTGTACAGTCTCCTTTTACACATCACCTCCCCTACTGCCTACGATATCTGTCCTGGAAAGTTTAGTACAGCCTGGATGACAGCAGCTGCAGAGAATATCCCATGAGGTAGATGCAAGAACTGGCACAATCTTTGGATTTTGTCATTCTCTTAAAATATGAGACATAGTGTAGGAACTGGTCCTTCATGAAGAAGTTTGAATTAAGTTTCTAGTGGAGTTGATGAGTTTGCATTCATGGCCACGTCCTGAAAGAGAATGACTAACCGCAGCAGAGGATGACTCCTGAGCGCAGTGAGAGACTGTAATCCCCCAGATGGAAAGTGTGAGTCTAAGTTTCCTCACTACGGGATGTGCCAGTGTCACTAGACGGGTGCAGTTTCTTAAACACAGTAGGAGAATGAGCCACGCCGATTCCTCTCCTAGCCGGTGAATGCATCAGAGCTCAGAGAGGCGAGGCCACTCGGGGCCCATGCCACTAAAGCATTGTGATTTTTAGAGGTGCCACCCAGCCTCACCGTGAAGGGTAGACAGGATCTGAACACGGAGGAAGGAAAGACAAGAGCTTCTGGTATTGAAGCCACCACCGGAGAGAAGCAGAGGACCGGAGACGCCGTGGCGCATTAAGAAAGAAAGCAGTTCATCTGCCCTGCAGTGTTGCTGGCTTCCCACACTTAAGAAGACTAAACTATGGTGGGAGAAGATGGCAGTGCCCGCTTCCCTAACTGATGTTTCCGAGGGTCCCAGTGAGACCCCAGAGCCCAGCTGTTAACCAGCATCACATGTGATTCCACTGAGAAGGGCCCGCGCAGCCTAAGCAAACTGCACTGGATGTGGAATGAGGGAAGGGGCAGGCAGAGTACAGACCAGCGGGAGCAAACCTAGGCCACACATGCCACAGTGGGTTGATTATGTCACACTGAAAACTCTCAAAGGTTCGCCATCACTGTCCTAGACCATAGACAGTCCTGACTTCTGGGAAAATGGTTTACAATTTTTCCGTGGGCACCAAGCGCCTACTTTTCTTTGAAGTTTAATATTAATTGTTACAGAAAGGAAGAGGAATGTCTTCAAGACAATGCTCAAGTTTGGCGCACAGGAGACATCACCAACAGGAGGAGGGAATATGCCAGAGAAAGGATGGACACGGCTCTGGGGGAATCTGTGATCCATGGCTTCGGTTTCCCTCACTTCCTTCTGTCTGTCTGGAATGCATGAACAAGGAGGCAGGGTTTCCCACAAGCTCTGGTGCAAATTCCTCTTCTCTTGGCCACAAAAGTTGTGCAGGAATCAGTCTCTCATCTGTGAAATGGAGATGACAATAAAATCTTCCCCGATGTGTTGAGGCTCTAAAGTGGCTCAAGCATCTGAAAGGGTTTTAGAGAATTACATGCATGGTGGAAATTATTTTCCTAGGGATAAGGGTAGATTTTTGCACACTTTGGTGTAGCTAAGTGAAAGTGAGAAGTACTTCTAGTGCCTTCGCTTACATGTGTGTGCCGAGCACATAAAGCTAATGCTTTTTTAAAAATATTAAGAGCAAACAAGGATACTGCTTATAATAGTGTATATTTATAATGATTATACTTTCAAAATATTATATCATTTTGGTAAATATTTTAGCAACAGTTTTGCCCATTGCTGACATTAAATGTAATTTTGCTTGATCTTTTTCCCTGTATTTCCAAAATCTCATGAGCATTTATTACTGTTTTAATGAGAAACAGTTTTAAGTCTTACAAACTTATAGTTATTGTGAAATTAGTGAAGTTAGGAACTAATGTGCTTGTACGATTCTCTCTAGCAATGCCATTCTACTTTTATTTTGAATTCTTCTGCCTGAGGACAGACCCACCCTATCTATCTATCTATCTATCTATCTATCTGCATATATAGACAGAGTAACATTATTATGTTTGTTTTGTTTTGTTTGCGGTACTGGGGATCGAACTCAGGACCACTGTGCTTGCTAGGCAGGCGCTTATTCCACTGAGCTATATCCCCAGCCCCTAGACAGAGTAACAGAAGAGAACATTTAAAAAGAAAAAAGGAAAAGAAAAATGCCAAATACATACCTTGAATTTGTGAAGATTAAGTCAGTGTATCTTGATTAAAATCAGGAATTCTTCCAATATTTACATTGGATTTGCTTCCAAATGTTTGGCCTTTTAACAAGTTGTAAATAAACTATGAGGAGCACAGCCCTGGAGCATAATAAGTATGGAGGGTGGTAACATTTGGAGGGAGGAAAAGGGAAATCTATATGAGTAATTCAATCGTAGTTAAAATAAAGTACATAATCGTGTTTAAGTGCTCTCTGACTTCGCGAGAAGACAATTAGAAAACCGAGGGTACACAGTCACTCGAGCCATCTCACAAGTCTCTCTTGGGCTTCCAGAGAGACAGGAACTTGATGTCTTCAGAGTGTTTAACATGTTGCTCACAGCTTGAAGCCAGAATCAGTTCAAACTGCACATTGAGCCAGGACTTAACTCACATCAGTGTGACAGACTTCTGAGGTCTGAGAATCATCATGATGAGAAGAAAGGGGGGCTTGATCTTATGATGTGCATTTCTGGGATGATCAGGATAAAGGCTAGAGACCAGCTGGGGCATAAAGCACAGGGCATGTGTTTCAGAAGAAACCCCTAAGATAGAAACCATCAACATCCAACCTGGATCTCCAATGTAAGATTTATTTAGAAAATTCACTCAAGGAAATGTAAGACACAAAAATGATAATTTCCCCTTGTGTTTAGTTCTGCCTGCTTTTCTTCAGACAAGCATGAGAAAGTTAGAAAAAAGCCAGTGCTGGTTGCCTGACAAAGAGAAAATGTATGAATATAGGAGAAAAAACAGTTCATATTCTCTCAATTGTTTTGCCACGCAAATGGCAGAAGTCAACTTTCAAACCATTACCGAGAAAAGAAAGTACATAAAATAAGATAAAATTGGAAGCTTTGTGTCCCATTAGGCCTTCGTGTCAAATCCATATTTATCTCCTGAACTTATTGGAAGAAACAAAATGAATGAGCATGATCTAGGAGCAACATGAAATATCCATGTGTTTGTTGAATTTAACCACTCGCTTCTTCTAGTCTTTATAGGAATGCTTTATAAAAAGAAAGCCTTTAACTTTTATTTAAAGGAACATTAACTTTATTATTAGGACAAAAACAAGAAATAACCCATTGAAGTGTCTGTTATCTAGAATATTTGATGATTAAATTCTAAATTAAGGTAATCATGTTTGTGTGCTTGTCTTCACATTTGTTTTTATTTTTTGAATGTGGAAGGAAGGGTTAAACTATTCAAGTGAATACTGTAATTGTCATAATTTTCTACTGTATTCTTGCTAGTATAATGCTAATATAACTACTTCACTCAAACAATTTCTAGTGATTATTTTTATTAGAAAAATAAAGATGTGTATAAAACTATTTGCAAAACTTACTCAGGTAAATCCTGTAGTGATTAAAAGGATAATTTCTCTGTATGTCTGGTTCTGCCTCTTTATTCAGGTAAACATGAGAAAATTAATACACCTAATGTTATGATTTAGGTCTATAATATGGTCCTCCAGAGTCTCATGCCCTCAGGGGTGGAATGTGGTCCCAGGAGGAAGGTTATGGAGGGGTGAAGTGTAGACAGATATGTTCTCATTAGCTACTCCCATCTCTTTCTCTGCTTCCTGATTGCCATGGGGCAAGCAGATTTTGTCCATTGTACACTTGTGCCATGCCCCTTCTGCCTTGAAGCCAGCCAGCAATGGACTGAGCACTGTAAAACTGTGAGCCAAAATAAGCTCCTCCTCCTGTCTTAGTTGAATCCTTTCCCCTGAGACAAAAGTCCCTACACCCACAAGTTAAAGGAAGGGGTTTATTTTGGCTCATGGTTTGTAGAAATTTCAGTCCATAGTTGGCTGCTTCCAAGGCAGAGTGGCACAGCAAAGGATCATGGAAGAGGAGGCACAGCTCATGGCAAGGTAGCAGGTAGCACTAAACAATCAAAGAAGAAAGGAGAGAGATAGAACCTTCCAGGCCACGCCCCCAGTGACCCACTCCCTCCAGCGAGGCCTCAGCTACCAACATCACATGTAGCTATACACTCATTATAGCTAAACTCATTATAGCACACTAATTCACTGGTGAGTATCATGGCCCCTGCCCCAGTCACCTCCCAAATGTCCAACCTGTAAGGACACGAGGCTTTGGGGAGACATCCAGATATACAACACCACATCTCCTTGAAATTGTGGATGTTTTGTATTGTGTTCTATAATGGGAAATCTAATCCAGAAAATTGACACTGAGAAGGTAAGTGGTGTCACTGCAGTATCTGTTCCTAATCATGTGGTTTAGAAACCTTTGGCAATGGATTGCAGGAGGAGCTAAGAAATGCTTGGAAATGCTGGTCAGAGACTCCTTAGAGTGTTGTGACCTAAAGTTGATGGCAGACTCTACTGAGAGTGCGAAAGACAAGGACGCTCGGAGGAGCACAGGCGCAAAGGCAAGGCCCATAAAGTTCAGGAGGAAGGAAGATCATAGAAACTAGAGGCAGTGTATGTTTCACTCTGGCAAAACATTTTTCTATGTTTCATTTGTCCTACGAGTTTATGTGAGGCTGAATTCAAAGCTGGTGGACTAATTAAGCTAGCAGAGGAAATTTCAAGGCAACCCAAGGTTCAGACAATAGCTGGTTTGGGTACTGCTGGCTACTTGTAACTTTATCTACAGTGAGAATCAGCAGCAAAGGGGAGAACTAAGTGAGTTCAAATATTTGCAGCTTGGCTCTACAGGAAATGTATGTGAACTTGAGATCTAGGAGGGGAAGGTTTTGGAAAAGACTAACATTGAAAAGAAGCCAAGTGCTTTGCATCAGGACAGTAAGAAAGAGTCGTGAAGGCACCTCAGAAAGTGGACAGACCTCACCTACTACAACAGTGAAAGTGTAAAAGCGTAAACTGTTTTGAAAGATTTTCTTTGGGATAAGAGTCCAAGCATTCCTTCTTCATTCAGGGCCACAATTCAACTACCCAGGCATTCCAAAGGGACCAGGCTACTGCTTGAGCTGACTGCGTACATACCTTCATGCTAGTTCTTCAGGCATACAGAAAGAGTTATGGGGAAGCTTCCCTCCAGATGTCAAAGGAAATCCTTGAATGCCAGGAAAAATGTGTGACAAGACCATAATCCTGCCAGGAGCTACTGAGAAGGCACCTTTCTTTTTCATTTTTACAATGGCTCACAACTGAGAGTTTGCTTTGAGTTCCAACTCTGGAACTTTTTAGAAATACTAAAACTGTTAAGAGTTTGGTAGCTATTAGAGATGGACTAAGTGCATTTTGGACAGTGAGATAGACATGATCCTTTGGGGGCCAGGGGGGAATGTTACCACATAAATCTAAAAAGCCCCTTAAAAGTCTCATGTGTTTAGAAATGGGGCCAGAAGAGGCCAGTCAGTAGGAGTGTGACTTGCAAAGCTATATTACTGCTCCCGGTTCCACCTTCGTCTCTCTGCTTCCTTGTTGCCCTGGGACGAAGAACTCACTTCCCCCGTCCAGGTCCATGGTTCCGCCTTGGAGCCAGCCAGCCATTACCTGAACCTGGTATAACTGTGAGCCAAAGTGTTGGGAGCCGGTGTGAGGGCTTGCTGTTAGTCTCCTTGGAATCAGCCCCTCCCACCGTGCTACCAAGATGGCGCCCATATCCTGTTTTCTGGTTCTTGTTGCTGACTCTGTGTATACCATATATAGAGAGGTACCTGCTTACTCCGCCTTAAAATCAATCCTGAAGGCCTACGTGGCGTAGTGTGATTTGCTAAACCGCTCTTATATAAGTCGCTGTAACGGAAAGCTGGGGGCAGCAGCAGCCTGGAAGGAGCCACGCAGAGTGGACTCCTGTGGGGTTTGTGCTGTGTCCAATAAAGAAACACGTTACAGAACCCGATTGTCTGCGTGCTGCCTTCTGCGGGTCGGGAGCGGCGCCGGACACCAAAGTGCACCTCTCCTTCACGTGGTTCGTGTTCAGTACTGTGTCCCAGAGATAAGAAAGCTGAGAGTACACCTAACCTTAAGTCTCTGTCTGATTTGGCTACCATTTTACTTCGAAATATTGATGTTATTATTTGAAATGCTCTATTGCTATTGGATTTGTTTTAGGAGTTTCTTATTTAGCAAAATATTGTTGTTATTAAGCATAGCCACAGAATTCTATTAAGAAAGTAATGATATTCAGCAATTCTGAACAAAACTACAGTAAACACAGTTTAAAACTCTGTTCACTCTAAAACTGAATTCAAATTGAATATTTTGGAATTGCAGAAGTATACAGTAATTAACTAGTTTAGATGAAAAAAAATTCAAGTCTATACATTAAATGTATAATGCCATGCCAAACTGAAAACATTCAAATAAAAATCCTATTAATGGGCATTGATTTTTTAAAAGAATTTATGATCTTCTTCTTCCTTTACAGAACTCTGTTGATATTGTGTTTCTAATTTTATTCATTAAACAAAACTAATTGTTGGCAATGATAAGAAATTTCTACTGTGCCATAAAATACTGAGCTCTATAATAAGTACCCAAATAATCCAAAAGGCAAAACACAATGCTATTTTTTCTTTTACCTTATGTTAGTTAGATTTAAAATGTGGGGACATAAAAGAACTCATTTTTAAAAGACAGGCAAAACTTCAGCATAACTTTATTTTTTACTGATTTTTAAAACTGACTTTACCATATGAGATATGTCTTTAAAGCACTAATGAATCAGAGGAGTTCAAAGGAATATAGTTACTTGGAAATAATCCATTTGTGAGCAATTTTAGCCTGTCTCTGTAGAGGAAATGAACAAAAGATATTGAAAGCTAGAAACGAGACAATTACAACAAAAACCTCATTAATAAATTCATAAATAATTATTGGAATAGAATAGAGTTTTTTTTCTTATTAATGTGGCAAATTTTATCCCTTTTTAATCATTGTGTTGCTACTCTCTGTGAAGGGAAGGAAAAAGAGAGAACACAAAAATGTAGGCAAATCTCAATGAGAAGAGAGCACAAAGACTCAGAGGGCCCAGAAGTGATGACTTTCCCCAATATTTCTCTGTCTCCGGGTATCCTTCTTCACTGTGAAGTTCCCTTTTCATGGATTATATTCCTCCTCTCTTCTTCAGGAGACAATTGACTCAAACACAGTATAAATTCTAAAAAAGAAATATCTGAGATTCTATCAGAAAGAACAACTGTTCTTGTTAAACATCATGTGGTATTTCTACAAGAACAGTAACACTGTGTAACTGCTCAGACATTTCTTAGCCCATAAGCAGGTCAATAAATCTGTTTTCAAATGCAACTGAATGATAGATTATTGCTGTACCTGTAGCAATGTGGAATCATTCTTTCCAGAAAGTATTATCTGCCTTTGAGTATTTTGCTATGACATCAAACATAAACCTCTGAGTTTGAAATCCAAACAATATCCTCACTGCAACTGAATGTATGGAAAACACAATGAAATGACCTTGACTTTATGCTCTGAGAGGAAGTGGTGGGACTCACATCTGCTCTACTCTTCAAGGTAGCACTGTTACACAGAGGAAGGCCAGGCATGTTTATTCTCACCTGTTTTTCTTCAGAATCCTGTTGATTACATCAGTGTCCTTCTCAGCGTGAAGAATAATGACGATTATAAAACTCATAAAGAACACAGTCTGGAACAAGTCATAAAGTCCTTCCATAGGCATTGTCTTTGCATTGACACAAAAGCATGAGTCACTGTGACTCACTGGGCTTCCTGAACTCACCCCTTGTCTGACCCTCCATATTCAATACGGCTACCTGGACTGGCTTCTCTGTTCATTCAGATGAACTCATGGATTTCACCTTTGTTTCCCAAGCTTCCACTTGGAAAATTTACTTGAACTTTTAAGTTGTGTACAAAGCATAGACAAAAAACTAAATAAACACATTATGTTTGTGCTGCTGAATGTTATAGCTAAATTTTGTTTTTATAGAAAAACATTAAAATTCTTTGGAATTTAGAGAGTGCTAACCATAGAATAAAGTAAACATATAGATTCTTTAGATAACCTAGTATCACAAAAGGTGAAGGCCCAGACAGAATAAATGAAAAGGGACCATAAATAACACAGAATTCTGTACTTCTTGATTTGCCCTCTTCTTACCCAGGCCCACCACTGTTGGGTGAGAGCTGGTATCCTGTGCAGCCCCAGACATGGGTCTTTCCAACATAATTTTTACAGGAGACAACAGCAGCCCAGAGAGATAGGGTCCCCTATTTCAAGTGGAATTTGGATCTGACACTTGTCCAGCATGATGACAGAAAATTCCAAACAGAGTTCAGTGAACTAAGTGTAGCACCAGCCCTGGGGGTTGAGAAAAGTGGGGAGGCGTCACCATTAGCAAATGAGAAAAAGCATTCTGAAGCAGAGACAAAACATTTCTACAACCAATTAGACAAATCACCCTTAAGGGGAAACATATTTCTCCATGAAAGCCTGCCAGCACACAACATTTCCCAGTTAGTTCAAAGAACACAGGCAAAGATGTGGGCTGACACATGCTACATTCCTTGGAAGGCTTCATATCAATGGCTAGAATCTCTTTGATTTCATGAATCAGTTTAATGTTCTGTGTGAGTGTTTTCCTTTAAATAAAACAGAGACTTAGGAGAGATTTAAACACACATAAATACTCCCACTGAACACACATCAATAGCACATAGATGTCTAACACTAGAGTGTCAAAGTGGGGAAGGAGCCCAGATTGTCAGTGTTCTAGTTTCAGACACCTTTGACCTAAATCCTGCCCAAAAAACTAAATAAACATGCTTCCTTTCAAAAGGAAGCTTGCCATAGTTCACAAATAAAAATATAGGACATCTCATTACATTTGAAATTCACATTAACAAGAAATCATTATTTACACAAATATCTCCCATGTAATTTAGGTTACATTTAATTCATTTTAAGTCAACCTGAAATTCAAATTTAACTCAGCCTGTGTTTCATCTGGCAATACCATCTATGAGAAAATCTAATGCCATGTCTCAGAATTTATAAACAACGTATTTAGAAATACTCTCCAACTTGTGAGAACCGCTAACATAGAAGACAGGTCACTGAAAGAGCTATCATCAGCTGGGTGGAGAGTCCACACACAAAGTGCGGAGGCTTGGATTCTGAGGAAACCTGTGGGAGAAAAGCCTTGAGAGGAAACACGCTGCGGCAATGATAAAAAAGGTAATTTTATCCACCAGTTTGCAAATTTTACGGTGTTGCCAAGTTGCCAGCTCGTATGTTTTTCTTTTTCGCTGGTCAAAGTCCATTTAAAGACCTGTGTTAGTCTTAGGCTACCTCACTGGGCAGGCAGCATCAGACTGTCAGAGAACATGGTACAAATTGATTGCATGTGTCAAATGGGTGGGTGGAGCATTCTCAATCTCATGTGATTTTAGACGCTTGGAATGTTGGAGCTGAAAAGCTGTATTATTTATAAAACCACCTAACTCCGTACTATCACAGATGTGGAGGAGGTTTGGGTCCAGAGAATCCAAGTGATTTATCCAAAGATTCGTTGCAGTTGTCAGGACCAATGTCAGCTGTGCTGACTGTAGGCCTAGACAACCGTTCCACACCCTCCACTGCAATCAGACACCAAAACTAGGGTTGACAATGCAGGGCCGTGAGTAACTAACAACCTAGCTGAAGACTTTCTGGAGGGAGAGCCCTCTTCCCATTTGCTCCTGCAGTCGTTTCTGTGCATCCTGGGTAAATCGGCAGCGCTGCTGTTGCTTCTCACTCACAGCAGCCCTGCAGACTGAACCGCTCGTGATCTTCTGATTCAGACAGACTGGTCCAGTCCCTGGCTCGACCCCCAACTCGCAGTGAGGATTGGGATGGTTAGGGTTCCCTCACCTCTTGGAACACCACTTTCCTCATTTGCGGCACAGGGGAGTTTTGGTACCTTCCCAAACCAAGGGCTCTGAGGGTGACCTGCAGTGTGCAGGCCGAGTTCTCAGCACAGGGCAAGCCACAGAAAAAGCCCCTGGAGAACGGCAGCCACTATTCCAAACCATCAATGTAAAGCTGGTTTCTGTTTTCACCGCACTTGTATTTCAACAAGAATTGACACACATATTCATTTCTACTTGGAAAGAAATGCTTTAAGTATTTCCTGTTAGGTCAAGGCATAATGTTTCATGAAATAAACATATGATTTGAGGCAATTATTTTAAGTCACAGTTGTCCAAGTCTCCCCTGGTGATGCTGGGAGTGAGGCCGCACGTTGTGCAGTGCGCCTGCCTTCCCCCCTGCCTTGCAAACGTATTCTAACGTGGCTGAGCTGATTATTCTATTTGGGGCATTTTAACAACTGTATCCAATTACACTGCTGACTCAATTAAGAACGACTGAATAAAAAAAGAATGACTGGATAAAGCAGAAGCAAAATTGCAGAGCCAACAGAATTTTTCTCTGGCAGTTTCTCACCTCTCATTCTCCAATCCTGTTTCAGTATTACGTACCCTGAGTATTCATTCCCTGTACCTTTCTCACTTTGCAAAACCTAATTTTATCATCCACACATACCGGACAAGTCACCAGGGGGCCAAATGACCTTTCCCTGCACTACCTTTTTGCATGTCCATTACATTTTTCATTTCCTAACGTGTCTCATCAATGTAGGTATTTTGAGCAAAGAAATTTTGAGCAAAGAAAATTCAACTAATTCAATACAAAATGTACTTTAATGATGGCCTAGTAAACTCAGTCAGTGTTTTTACTCTTTAAAATAGAAGATTTTAAGCCAACAGCAGTGGAACATGCCTATAATCCCACCTACCTGGCAGGTTCAAAAATTCAAGTGCAGCCTGGGCAATCTATTGAGACAGTGAAATAAATAAGTAAATGTGGGAATGGAGTTCAGTGGGCAGAGCATTTTCCTATCAGATTCCTTGGGTGAATTCCCAGAATGTGTGAGACAGAGAAAGAGAGAGAGACAGAGACAGAGAGACAGAGAGAGAGAGAGAGAGAGAGAGAGAGAGAGAGCAACACAGATAGAGACACAGAAAGAGACAGAGAGACGGACAAGGAGAGAGACAGGAAAGATAAGGAGTGAGAGAGAGGGTAGGAGAGGGAGGAGAGAGAGGGAGAAAGAGAAGGAAGGAAGGAGGGAAGGAAGGGAGGAAGGAAGGAAGGAAGGAAGGAGAGACTTTAGTCCAATATATTGATGGAATTTTTTGACTTTTGCTCTGCTTCAAACTAGGGATGTCTAAGTGAGAGAATTTTAGGCCATGTGAACTAAGAAGGGAACCTAAACGTCCCGAAACTCTTAGGCTTCAGAGATCACCTATCTCTTTAACTCCACACGACATGGAACATGCCCAGTCCTGCCCAGCCAGGGGAAGTCCGCTTTCCCTCCTTCCCGAGTCTGCAGGTCCTTGGGTTGCTGACATGGGGAGCAAACCCATCCTGCAATGGCTTGTCAGCTTTGGTCGTGCTCTGCTGCTCTGAACACCTTCGCTGGCTGCCACTTTCCTCGCCGTGTCCTGACCTCAGCTGCTGCCGTCCTGCCTGAGATGGCCTGGCACCAAATGCTTAGGCAACATCTCAGTATTCCCTGAAGCACAGCTACCACCAGGGTATGGTATTTAATAAAATTTGCTAAGACTTGAAGTTATCGAAGCTTAATTGCAAAAAATAAAGACAAAAAAACTCCATAATTCAAAATCACTGCCCACATAGAATCCAACCTTATACTTTATCTGAAAAGGGTTTCTGCCTTGGCCCGGATGTCTCTCAACCCACCCTATCTCTTGCCTATGACTTGTGCTGGGATCCAGGATTCAGATCATCCACTGAGTCTTAGGAATGATAGGAAAACACAAGCCAGAAATCTGCAAACGACTCGCACTGAGGTCATTGGTGGTGTCAAACACATGTGAATCAAGCAGGAGAGACACCAAATTATATTAATTCTTCCCCACAGATATCCGAGGAGAACATGCTGGGCCCAGGGGGCTGCTTGGCTTAGGAAAACAACACCTTCCTGGACCCATTTTAGAAATGTATTCTATTAAGAACAAATTTCTTTCTTAGGTTCAGCCTTTCTCTCCTCAACAGGCCTGATTGTCCACTCAACCTCTATTTCTTCTCGATTTTCCCCTTTTGCACTGTTCTTAGATGCAAGAACACAGTGACCTATTCATTTGCCCAGAAATTATTTACTGTGTGTGTATCATGTGCCAGGTGCAGCTGTTAGGACACTGGGTTGAAACCACATCCTCTGTCCTTCCTGAGGAGGTCTAGTGGTGAGGTCATAGGCCATTAGAAACAACACCAGAGTACATAACTTGCAAAATGCGTTTAATAGTCTAAGGAGAAAGGATGAGACTTTCCGAGTGACTGGAAGCTACCTTTTCGGGGGAGGGGGGAAGAGGAGAATGCTCAATGGAGGGATAATGTGTAAAGTGAGAAAGAAGAATAAAACAGAAGCGGCCATATGAAGATGCTGAGTAGGCCTGGGTGAGCTTGTGGGTCAGGGAGGGGTGGGGTGCGGAGAAGGGAGAGAAAAAGCATTCAAAACAGCAGAGAAGCCTGTGCAAAGGCCCTTCGAGCATTTGACAGAAGCTAGAAGACAACAACAACAACTATAATCCAGCAACAGATGAACGCATACCTGGAGCACCACAAGGCAAGGAGCAGAAGGTGAGAGTGACAGAAGGGCGCCGGGCCCCGCATTTTGAGGAGGTTCATTCTGAAGCTCAGTAGTGACTTTCTATCTAGTTCTGAGTGTAAAGAGCGCTAGTGAGAAAAGTAAGAGCAGCGATGGTCAGAGGTGCAATTCGTGGAAGACGCCACTGTGAGAGAAGCAGGGAGTGCTGGGTAGCTCAGGTGGAAGATGGTCACGGGGAAAGCAGTGGGGATGGAAGAGGTTGAAAGAATCGACGGAGAGGAGTAGCAGGGCTGGAGAGAGAGGAACTGATGTCTCCCGGAGGGTCACAGTAGAAACGTGTGCCCCTGGAAAGTGGTCCGGGTGGGGCTTACACAGAGCGCTGGGAAGTGGAAGCTGGCTGAACTGCATTCTTCAGCTGCTTAGAGTTTACGCTTCTTGCTCTCTGTGGGCTGTATGCGAATAAAAATATTTAAACGCAGTTTCTGGCTTGGAAATAGTGTGGAAACCAGTGCCCTTTTCTCAGCTAGGAAAGCCTAGACAAGAAGGGAGGAGAGGAACTGGGAGACCCATTCTCACGGGTTAGCTCTGACATCCCTGCAAGTCACTGAGCAGACAGGACATGCGACCTGGGGTAAATTAGGGACCTGTTTCATTTTTAGAATTTTACTGTCACATTCTGGGAAAAATCGGGTAGGAAATAATAAACAAACTTCCTGAAAAAACAAATCAAGGGAAGTTAAACAGGTTTATGAATAGGTTAAGAAATCCTTGCAGACCGTTCCTGGTTCCTGTTGAAATTCCAAGGGCCTAACGGTAGCCAGAGGTGCTTTCATCCTGTGTAACATTCTGGTGCTCTTGCAGCAGAGAAAATAACCATAAGGATCATTTTTGAAATCATGATTTCTGTTTAAAACATTTCACAGAACCGCAATACAATTACCATCTACTTACACTTGTGATTTGGAAATTATTAGATTGAGACCAAGCATGGTGGTGCCTATGGCTTCCAAGCTGCTGAGGAAAATAATCAGGATGAAACAGTAAACTCAAGTATTTTAACACCTAAAGAATGTAGCAAATTAGAATGTTGACTTTGTTAATTTAATGTATACTAGTTATCAATCAGTGGCATACCTGTATCTATTTAGCCAAAAGTCACATTTTTTTTTTTCAGATAGGGTCTCACTATGTAGTTCAGGCTAACCTTAAACTCACTATGTAGCCCAGGCTTGCTTCAAACTCCTGGCAATCCTCCTGCCTCAGCTTCTTGAGTGCTGGGATTACAGGTGTGTGCCACCACATTGGGCTGGAAAAGGTCACACTTTTAAAAGTGTTCTTGATGTTTTAACATAAAGAATTGCAACTATTCAGATAATTAAAGCAAAAATATCACTGTCTTTATTAATAATTTGAATTAATCAGATAATCATTTTTTGGAACATTAACCAAATAGCATCTAGTGTCTTGATTATATATTATGCTGCATCACTATTCCTTTCAAGATGAGAGAATTTCAGGTGATACAATCGAAATAAAGGTAGATATGCACTTCTGTGTTACACATGCACACACAGGGGGCTGGGGACATGGCTCAGTGGCATAAGTGCCTGCCTGGCAAGCACAAGGTCCTGAGTTCAATCCCTGGTTCTGAAAAAAAAAAAAAAACACATGCACACACAGCTTTTGCTACTGACAGGTAAATACAACTGTTGCAGGATATCTACGGTAAAGAATAGTTAGGAAATATAAACTTTACTAGGAATCTACTCCATGAAGGAATATGTTCAGAAACAGACCTGCCAGCCCCTGAACAGAGTGCACATCCAATCTGTAGGTTATAATTATTTCCGAATGGTTGACAGGGGACTGGGTGGAAAGTTAAACGCATTTAAGCTGCCTCCACGTTAATCACGGTATGAGTTACACAGTCATTGTTTGCAGGGCTGGGAGAATAATTTTCTGGCCCATCACCATCCAGTTTATACCAAGTCACTGGAGATACAAAAACATTTTTGAGACTCCTACATCCCCATAAATTATACAAATTATCTGTCAAAGGGAAGTTTGATTTAATAGACGCTAGTGCTAAGCAAAATTCCCAGAGGAACAAAGAAAAATATGCTAGAAGGCCAAGCCGATAGAAAATACAGAACGGGGCTGGGGATACAGCTCAGTGGAATAAGCGCCCGCCTGGCAAGCGCAGGGTCCTGAGTTCGAGCCCCAGTACCGCCAAAAAAAAAAAAATACAGAACGACTGCAGGGCACGAATGCAATAGGAAAAGCTATAAGGGCCATATGTCACCCCATCACATACGGCAGTCATTTCTTGGTGCTCACTCATGTTTTGTGCACACTTGAAAAAGCCACACCAGGATCCGTCAGAGAACAAGGACGAACATGTAGCCATCCGGTGCCTGGAGTGCGTGGAGACACTAATGGAGACTTGTAAGGGTAAAGTGATGGTAGAATGAATGAAGTAATCAACATTTACTTTCTAAGAAGCTGCTGGAGTGCTAAGAGGTGGGCTAAACTAAACGCAGAAAATCATTCAGGTTCGGTTTATTGGGGAGGAAAAGGGATGAATAAGTTTGTACCCAGTGGCCTCGCCGGAGGCCAGGTCAGGGTGGGAAGAGCTGAGCCAGTGAGCCGGAAGCCGCGCTGCTGGGGCCTGGCTCGGCCACCTCCGGGGGAAAGCTACAGCTTTTCTCTGCGCCTCAGTTTCCTGGCCTGTGACACGGAAATTGTAATAGATCAAGGTTAAATGTGTTCATTATCGTGAAGCACTTAGAACAATGGCAAATCAATAGGCACATTTTAGAGAAAAGCAATTAGCTCAGTACAAGTTTTTTTCTATTTTTCTCATGGGTTTATTTCATGTTTTACAAGAAAAGAAGCAGCAGCTTACAGTTTTCTCATATCTGCCCTTGCTGCATCTTCCACTGAAATGCGGGGGTGGCTTCTGAGACAGTCTTTTCCCTTTCTCTCTTCACTGACCTTAAAAGAAATCTGTGGCTTTTTTCTTGCTGTCTTGAGCAGGACCAACATTCTATAGACACATAAATATTAGTACATGAATACATTTAAAATTGGCTAGGCCATGTGTAGGGGTATAAAGTACACTAAAACCACCCTTAGTTCTCACAGTGCAGCATGTGGTACCCACGTGAGCCCCAGGGAAAGCAGGTAGGTAAGAAGTAGGGAGGTGCCAGGCAACACTTTAACATATAATACATGCCCAGTAAACAATTTCTCTCCACAGTCTCACTTCACAGCATTTTTAAATTCTCTAAGATACCACTAAGCCATCACAGCTGGAACATACAAATACTCATTATAATTTTTAAACCCTATTGCTTATTGTTTTTGTAAATTGAAAATATGATGTTTCCCATCATATTAAAGACTTCCTTTTGTAGCTCCCCCAACAGAGAGGAAGTTAGATATAGCTGTGACCTATTAGGTCATTTTATAGCTATTCTTTGTTTATAGAAGATTTTTCCTGATAGAACAATTACTCATCTAACGATAAATGATTCATGTTGTGGTCTTTCATCCACTAGCTTTGAAAATTTAAATGACCTCAGGTTTTGTGATTAAGAATTTTACTAATTTGGATAATGAATCTAGTTCATATTATAAAATAATTCATAGTCCTCAAAAATGCACTTCTACATGGCAGAAATATTTACAAAGATAAATGGAAATCAATTTGTAAAATGTATCATTGCTGTCTCAGTCCATTCCATATTATCAGGATGTCAAAGAGCTTCTGTTCACAATCATTTGTTCATTTTGGGATAACATACATGTTTGCTGTTATATAATTTAAAATCCAAGGCTACACATTTAGCAATTCCTCAAGAAAAGAGAGATAAACTGTGAGTCATTTGTAGAAAAATGGATGCACCGTGAGAATATGGATCTAAGAGAAATAAATCAGACACAGAATCTTAAATATCTTAGGGTTATGACAAACACGAAGTATAGACAGATTAAAGAGGAAATAAGAGGCAGATCCCACTAATGAGGGGGACAGGGGAGGGCACCAGGAGATGGGGAAGGGAGGGAAGAAGGAGGGGACATAAAAAGAATTAAAGAATTAAAATGTGTTATTTACATATACCAATTTCCTACAATGAAGATAATCATTAACCAATTTCCCACAATGAATATAATTAAGCACCATAAACACGTACTAATAAAAATTAAATGAAATTAATAAATAACTTCAATAAAGCAAAAAAAGAAAAACATTTCAAAGCATAATTTAAACATGCTTTGAGAGAAGTAAAGTATTATTAATTACTACATGAACCCTTTTCCCATTTCTAACGTTAAGTACACTTCATATCTGCCATGTTTTGAATCTTGACTCTCCCTCAAAGATTCATATGCTGCGGGTGTGAGCCCTGCCCTGTAACACTGTCAGGAAATGGTAGAACCTTCGGGCAGTGAAGCCTAGAAGGAAGTCAGGCCCTGGGAACCCATCCTTGACGCTGAGAATCTGGTCTCTTCTTCTCGGGCTCTCTGTGTCTGCCGTCTGCCCATCTGCCTGTCTGTCTCTTGGTCTCTAGTCTGCTTCCCAGCCCCAGTAAAGGGAGCCGCCTCCGCCAGGGCGTGTTGTGTTCCCACTATGCTGTCCTCTGCCGCTGCGGGGCCAGAGCAACAGGGCAATCCGCCCCTGAGTGTCACTCTGAAACTGGGAATCAAAACAAACCTTTCCTCATTTTAAGTTGATCATCTCAGTTATTCTTTCCTGCTGACTGAGGCTGCTTAGAACAATACTTTAAATGATAAAATGGTTTCACTGTGGGCTTCGTTAACACTCTGTCCAGCAAAATTCCTCTCAGAAAAAGATTTAACTTTGCAATGGAGTTTGGTCCCATGTTGCAAAATCACTACCTTTATTTCCTATTATTTGATGTCTAGTGTCATACTCCATTCATGTTTTTAAGCTTCTGTAGTCATTCCTTCATTACTGAATTCCCCACATATACTCACTGAGTGCGCGCCCTGCATCAGCGACGCTGGAGCTTCAGAGAGCGCAAGTCAGACACAGGCCTCTCTGCACCTGAAGCCGGCATTTGAGCTCCTGAAAGTGATGCTAAGCCCTCAGGAAACTAATGTTTGTCTGCAATCAAGGCAGTAAGGAACAGGGTAAAAGTGTTGGCAAACATTTTATGCTGCCTTACAGATACTTAATAGAAAGAAAAATAATTCACAGCAGAGATAGCCCTCACTTATTTACACTTACTTTATATTAGCTCCTGAGCTAAATATCTATGATACATTATGTGGTCTCCTCAAAATCTGAAGAAGAAAGCTATAATTATTCCCATTTCTGCACAAGGAAAGTATTTTTACCTGATGTCACACAGCTCTTTAGTGACAGAATATAAATTTAAGCATAGATACGGGGTCCAAGTTTGTGTTCCTAAACAGTATAGCATTAGGCTCAATAAATTCTGGTTGTAGCTCTATAAATCTGTAGGGTATAAAGCTCATCTGGAGTACAAGCTGATGAGATAGTAAAAAACCAAAATGTGTCTGTAAATGTCTCTTAGGAAGTGTGGCTATAACGTTATAAAATTAGCCCTTGCACAAGAAATGAAGGGAGGTGCGTGTGATCTTTCAGATATATGTGAACATAATGGTTAACACATGGAAGGCTGGGTGGCCCCAAGGAAAAACATGGTCCAAGAGGGTAAGAAAAGCATACAGCATTCCTGTGCTCTGTCTCACTCTGCTTTCCACAGTCGGTCGAGTTATTTCATGACGTTTGGAGTCATTCAAGATCATCTGATTACAGCACCGTTTCCTCAGTCTTTTTCCACCACTCATATGTGGCTGCATTCCTGTCCCCATCTAAGCAAAGAGGTATGAAAACAGTCTCATTCTTTCCAAGTCCTAGAAAAAAGTGTCCAGCGACGGAGGTCAGGAGCACAGAGAGGGTGAGGCGACTGTGGAACAAGTGACAGGTGCTCTGGGAGTCAGCAGGACTGGATTCCAGCTCACTGACTGCATTCTTCAAGTCTAAATATATCCTGATGCATTTACTTGCTCTGGGGACCATGTGAATGAGTACAGAAGACCTTTTATTTGGCCTGTTTTGAATATCTGTAATAAGCCTCTTGAGACAGTCAACCACAGTTCTAAATAATTTAAAAATGAAATGTTCTGAGCTAGCGTGAAAGTCAGGAAATTGAGGGCATCAGCTTCCTGGCCACCTCACGGAGCAAGTCAACACTGTGCTGTTCTGGATTCCCACTGTCACTTGGAGGTGTGTTTATAAATATCCAGAGCTCTTGATATCCTGAAGATAAAGGGGGGGATATCTACAAATTCCTTCAGGCAGAAACCTTTGTATATGCCACCAACTTTGATTTCTAACAGGATAGGTGATGGCATTTACATCACGCATCTGAGGCAGACCTGCCCTCACTGCTCCTAAAAACTCTGCTTAGGTCAGTGCCGTATCGTGCATGGCTTTTAGTCACTGTATTGATTGCCACTGTCATGGTAACATTCAGTAATCAGATAGTTTTCCAGGAGCTACATCCTCTAGTTTTTACTGGTCCTATAGCTGACCACGAGCCTCTCACAGAACTCACCATTGCTCTGTGCAACACACATTGTCCTCCACACCATGCTGCAATCTCTTGCAACAAGGAAGTTCACTGAGCAGATCTGATGCTGGCTCAGAAAATTCTGGTAACACATAGCACTGTTTCCCTATTTCCCAAAACACCCACAGGAAGTCATGGTTATCTCTGTTTCTGCAGAAAAGAAAGAATAGAATGCTGCCAGAAAAACTGTGAGCAGAACAGGAATTTCAGGGCAAATAACCTGGCCTAGGTCCTGAGTGTGTTGCTGCTTAAGTTGAGGTTACAAAATGGTGGGAGGGTAGGCTGGTGCTTTCTGTGCCCATTCAGCTATCCCCGAATGAAGACTGAGCACTCAGATGGCCATTGATGGCCAGTCTGCAACTCCCAGTGCTCAGACACTGGATGGGCAGCAGCCACCACTGAGTGGTCTAAAACTGATTTTCTACACCTCCTGAGAAAAGTGGAAACAAAGTTGACAGAAATAAACATAAATTTCTTAAAAGAAAAGGAAGAAAAACAAAGGAAGGAAGGAACCAAGACCATGGAAAAGAAGCAAGAAAGCCCAGCATCCTGCTGGTTATGCAAGCAACAAAATTAGCTTCTATTATAAGCGCTGAAATTGGGAGGTTTGGAGCTTTCATTCCAATGGGTTCAGAGAGCTCAGAGATGAAGTGTTCATATCTGCAGCTGAGAATGTTCCTTCCTGCTCCCTGCCTACTGCAAGGGACAAAGAGTTTTTGTTCTGCTTTTACCGTTCTCTTTAGCAAATAAAGATATAACGAGATAGCAAAAACGTGGGTGTGGATAAGGCAAATACGCACCTGGTACTTGCCTTTGGCTCCCCCTCATTGTGATAGTGCAAGAATTACCAGGAGCTGTTCTCTCCTTGCCATTTGCTCTAAGGACCCAAGAGAGCTCCTGGGGTGTCTCCTGAACCCTAGAACTTTGACTATGTCCAGGGCCGAGCACAGAGGTCAAGGGAAGTCAAGAATGCAGAGCCAGGCACAGTTGTCTTGCTGTTGTCTTCTTAACATTTCAGAGACAAACCTGCTAGCCCTTTACTGATTGGCCCAAAGGCAGCTACCTGGAGCATGCACCGGTAGGCTATTTTACTTCCTGCTAGTATTTATACCACAGTCAGTGGGTCCCTGGGTATGCCCTCAGATTCCTGGCAAGATTACTTTGCAGAACTGCTATACCTGGCTCTGATGCTCACTGTTAAGTCTCTGGATTTTCTCTAGGTAACGGCGGTAGGGCAACCAAGAAGACTGAGAGTGTCAGTAACAATAAGATGATTTGCTCATTCTGGGCCAACACTGCAATCAGCACTACCCACCTGGTGTTACCGGTGTTAAAGTTGACGTTCAGAGACATCCAGGAATGCACCAAAGCAGCACAACTCTCAGGAAGCATTCACGGGTAGCTCCGCACGCCCTGCTCCCTCCACCCTGCCATGCTTTCTCCAGGCATCCTCCTGGATGCGTCATCCGTCCTGCTCCGAAACCGGCCCCGGGCCTCTCGGAAGCTGTGAGCGGTGGCTGATCTTGGTGACAATATCCTGATAATCCACCTCCCAGTTCAACTACAGCAGGAGTCTGAGTCCAGCTAGGACTTTTAATCAGACAGACAAGCGGCATTTAGAATATTTGAGACAAATGGGATTCCTAAAATTCCAAAGTTTTATGATACCTGTTTCATTACTTGTTTAGCAACTAGAAGTTGTATCCAAACAGGCCAGATACAGCGGATCAAGGAAAGATACTTTGTAAAATTTAAAGAAGGACCACATGTGGTGAGAGGAGTGATCTCAAGGCTTCAGGTTCTCCCAGAGTCCCGAGATGTCTCATGGCTTGTGGGGATGCTAACACAGAAGTCCTTTGGGTCTGATGGAGAAAGCCCCATCTTTCTGACTGAGCTGATATTCAAATGTCATGGCGTAGGTCAGTTCCTTGGCTTGACGATAATATATTGGAACTTGTTTGGGGCGAGTGCTGAGAAAGCCACACTGGTGATGCTCTGAAATCTGCTCGCCACTTCTTGTGACTTTCTGAATCATGCCACCAAGAATAAAGTGCTGCTGGGAGTGTCTCAGATAAGTGATCAAAAGCGTCTGATTTAATTGTTAGCCTGAGGATTTAAGATGCTGTTTTTCCCTGGCACTAACCTCTCTCATTGATCCTGGAGTATTTTACTCCTGTTTACAGAAACAGCCTCACTGTTTACAACTCTGTCACTCTAGAAGGGAAGTATTTGCAATTTGCACTTTCAATCTGGACTCAGTCTTATTTTCCTGTAAACACCCTGCAAATGGGTGTCGGACAGCAATTCCCTGAACGCTGTGAGTGCAGTCACACATCACCATTCTGTGCCCACCAGTAAACATGCTCAGAAGGCCCCCCATAGCCGCATGCTAGTTGAAATCTAAATTCATGAGGCCTTGTTCGCTTGAACCCTACTACCCGCACAGTCTGCGGGTTCATCTAAATGTGTGTTCAGGGGTGTCTGTCTGCGTAATGCAACCGCACCATAGCTTGGCCTGTCTACAGTTGGTCATGTAGAGATGTAGCTACGTACCACGCTGTAGGTTTCCCGTGATAGGACGTTGGTGTTCCTCTTTCAAGATGCAGGCTCTTCTTCCTCTTCTCTTGAACCTAAGGAAACCTTTTCATACTCCGTGATGAATAAAATGTGGCACATGTGCTGCTGCATAACTTCGAGCCCAAGTGGTAAAGGCAGTGCGGACAATGCTGCTTCTGTCTCTGCTGCTCTCCGTGTCTGCCGTTCCTTCAATGCTCCCTTAGCACTTAGTGATCGTGTTATAAAAAGCGTAGGGGTGGTGAAACTGTGGTGCCCAGATTATTTGTTTTTCTTTGAAGACAAAAGATGTTAATGTGTGAGTTTTTTTTCTAAACTGAAACCTCAGTATTTCTAAGACCTCAGTATGCGGTGCTGGCGCTTTGCCACAAGTAAGTGGGTTTTGCGTTGCAGTTTGGGCACTTGTCTCTAAAATGTTCACCATCACTGGGCCTCATGAAAACCAACAGTGGATGTTCTGGCCAGGAACCCCCGTAAATTCCAGCTCCTGTCTGAGTCCGGAAGAAAGACCCTAACTCAGAAGCACTCAGTCATGCTGCATCCACATCCACAGGAGCTGTGAGCCATAGTAAATGGTTATTGGTTTTAGGACAGGTATGATGACACACCTGTAATCCCAGTACTCCAAAGGCTGCAGCAGGTATATTGTTGCAACATCCGGGTCAGGCTGGGCTACATAGTGACTTCAAAGCCAGCCTGAACTATGAATCATGACCCTGTCTCAAAAATTAAAAAGAAAAATGTATCATTTTCAAGTCACTATATTTTGGGGAGATTTGTTGTGATATAATTGAGAACTAAATCATTTCTTATTTTCCCTGATTTAGAGATTAATAAGTTTCAATATATATTTTGCCATTTATTACACATGAACAAGCAGTAATATTCAATTGAATTTTTGTCATCGAAGAGTTTGTTAACAATAATAATTAATGTAGTGAGGACTTACTATTCCAGGGATTATTCTACATACACTTTACGTATATTTATATGTGCATCCTCGAAAAAAAAACCTAAAAAATGGGAACTAGTAAAACATTAGATTACACTACACAGAAAACTTAAACCGTGTCCAGAATACTCAGCACCCTCGGGTTCTGGGGCTGAGGATTAAGCCTGAGGGTTGAGGGCAGAGGAGAATAAATCATTCATGCATTCATCAAACATTTGCTAAGCACCTCCATGTGCCAGTCCTTCTCCCAGGACCTGAGGACACAGACAAACAGCATAGAAGGAAACCTCTGCCCCCCGGGGGACTGACCTAGTATTAGACATCATATTTTCAGGGTTTACATGACAAAACCATGCACTCCATAGTGGTTCCCTTCTTGCTGGGTCATCATGGCTATAGAGAAGGAGCCACTTACAGAATGTACTTAAGGTCACTGCACAATGTTTTCTTTGAGTCAAAGAGCACAGCTAATCAAATGTGGATCTAGGGAGAAAAAAGGAAATTGTCAATACCAAACAGAACTGAGTTCAGTTAAAAATAAAAGTGAAATAAAAAGAAAAGAACTTGGTAATAATTTCTGATGGGGGCAAGGAGGAGGCCATCTTGGAGTGAAGGACCTTCCTGAGCACGGCAAGAATGGGTGAGGATGGACGTGACCCAACCGGAAGGAAGCTGGGGATCCAGTAAGGAAAGCTGGGCTGGAGGAAGTCAGGAGGTGCTATGGTTTCCATATGCTTTGTCCCTTTGAACTCATGTTGCAATTTGATTGCCATGATGGTGGTCATGGAAGGTGAGACTCCGAGGGATGATTAGCTTCTTAGGAAGAATTAATGCATTTTCCAGGGAGCTGGATCAGTGACTTTGAGGGTGGATTGTTACGAAGAAAATATTCCGGGGCACTTTTGCTTTGGTGCACGTTCACTTTCCTCTCCACTGCCATAAAAGGAAGCAGCACACAGCTCTCACCAGGTGATGGCGCTTTGCTCCAGAACCTTTAGTCAAACTAAAGTTCTTTCCTTTATAAGTGATTCAAGCCTCTGGTATTCTGGTATAGCAACAGAAAATGGGCTAACACAGAAAAGAGGATTCAGTGGAGCATTTTGCTTAGTTAGAAATTATGCTCAAAATCAGCCTTGTTGGAAGCACTAAGAGCTTCAAAAATCACAACCATTTCTCAGTCACACCAGAGCTCATATGAAACAGCCAGCACATATGGCAGGTTGCCCATAATCTTCTCTCATTAAATTCTGAAGATTTATAAGAAGACAAATGCAACAACCAAACCTGTTTACATAAGATTTTCACTTGCATGTTCTCCTTAGGCAAAGTGCAAATTTTTTTAGACTCCTACAAAGTGGTACTACAGATGGACTCCTCTAAAAAATGGGGACATTTGTGTAAAGTCACTAGTTTTTTTTTAACCTAAAATTTTCATTTGAGTGTTCTCCTTAGGCAAAAATGCAAATCTTTTTAGACGTCTACAAAGTGGCACTGCAGATTGTCTCCTCCAGAAAATGAGGACTTCTGTGCGCACTCACCAGTCAGGCTCCCTGCAGGGCAGGAGCTGGACCCAGCATCCTTTGGTGCTCCATGACTCAGAAGCCCCAGACGGCAAGGCAGATAGTGAGGAAAAGACTGAAAAACCACCACCGTCTGCATGGTTCTCCAGCAACCTACAAGGCAAACCCATGGTCAAGGGTGGGTAGCTGGAAAGCAGTCTTAAGCCTAGATTGAGTTCTTTGACTCTTGTAAAAACAATGCTCTTCTCTCATGGAATCACTTGTTAAATTCTTCTATATTTTTTAAAGTTCTCCTGAAATCTCAAAGAATTTTGGCATAGCATTTTATCGTAATCTCAGCCAAGAGGAAGTGAAGTCTGGGAATCATAATTCATACTCCTTTCTTCTCTAAGCATTCCGAAGGTGAAACTGCTTTCTGCAGTCTCCTCAGACCCTTGAAGTGGAAGAAGCAAAGATGTTATCTTTAGTACAAAAGCCCCAAACTAAAGTTGATAAACTGGTAAATGGAGAAAAAATGTACAGAAAACTTTAAACATAAACACAAAATAAAAATTACCAAGACATTCTAGAATCTTAAAAAATGTTACATGTTCTCCATGTAAAATTTGTAAAAACAGAAAAAAACCTCCACATTTCTTTTAGTATTTATTTCACACTTTTGATCCAAATTAAATGGGAAGCAAGGAAAAATATAAAAGTAATTCTTTATCCAAACATGAGGAGAAAACCAGACATCATGAATCAAGCTAGCTACCTGGAGAGCAGGAACCTGGCAGAAGAAATTGCTCCCTTTCTGATCTTTGGTTTAAAAAAAAATACAGTTGTTCTTTCAAAGGAATAGAATCTTTAGGTACCCAGTAAGATATAACTTCAAAGAAAAAAATGAAAACACGCCTTGAAAGATGCATAGTTATATATGGCTAGGTAAATCATTTTTCTGAGGTCTTTCATAACATATGACTTTAAAACCTTTATAATAACATACAAAAATCTCAAGACAGCCAAGAAAAATATTTTTTCCTACTTTATAAATTTTTTGATTTACATTTCATCAAATCGACCTGATAATAATGACATACACTAAAAATAAAAAAGGAAAGGATTTAAAGAGACAACTTAGAGAAGGTAATAAAGCCAGATATTTTACAAGATGCTCAAGCTCTTTCATTAGAGAAAGCACAAATCAACAGTGAAAGAAACCATACAATCACATGAACATTAACTAACATCTTGGGTAATCAGTGAGTCACAGGAGAAATCAAGGAAGAATTTAAAAATTTCATAGAATCAAATAAAAATAAATTGTAGAAAGAAAATCTAAAAATCAGAATGGAAAATAATGAAATTCAGACTAAAATAATGAATCAAAGAGACTAATAAAAAGAATGAAAAACTTGGTTCGTAACAACTGCAAATAAATTAAACACATAGGAATTAACCTAACAATGCAAGTGAAATCTCCTAAAATGAATTTAAACGATAGTGCTCTAAAATAAGAGATTGGAAAGGACATCAGAAAATGGAAAGAGATCCCTGTTCTTGGAAAGCCAGAATCAATATTGTCAAACCAGCCCTATTCCCAAAAATGTTACATAGATTTAATGCAATTCCAATCAAAATACCAATAGCATTTTTCCATAGAAGTAGGAAAAATAATCCAAAATTGTGCATGGAACTAGAAGAGACCCAGAAAAGCCAAACCAAGCATGAGCAAAGACAGCAAAGCAGACAGGATTTTAGACTTCTAGTTATACAAAACAAGAATAATAAAACCAGTATGGTCCTGGCACAGAAACAGACATGCTCAGAATACAGAAGGCAGAAAACAACCCTAAATTCACCCTTTGATTTCTGGAGAGATCATCTGCTTGACCACTTCACAGTATAGCCCAAGCATCCCTCCCACAGCACACTTGTCTCCGTACTGACTGTCCCAGCATTGCTTGGGAAGGTGTCTTCAATCAGGCAATTATTGTTCGCATGAGATGAACTCGGATGTCTGTTTATTGTTTTGTATCAACTATGTTTTGCACACAATTTTATTGAGAAGGTTGTATTTACCTTTGATGCTTGTTTGCAATAAAATCTTATTTTTAAATTTTGATTCATTTTCTTGGTACATTTTAGAGGTCCGTCCTGATCATGTTCATCAGAGGAGGCTGTACCTGTCTGTGCACAGCACATCTTGATTCTTCTTTCTCCCCGGCCCCCTCTCCTCCCTTTCAGCACTCTCCCCCTGCTTATTTACAAACGCTTTGTTTCCACTTTCTTCCCACTGTTCGCTTTCTTTTCCCTTCCTTCCTTCTCCCTCCCCATCCGGTGTTCCCTTTGCATTTGAACATTTTCTTCCTGTTTCCCAGTATCTATTATACAATGTGGTCCTCGTTCATTCTTTCAGTTTCTCACACCAGAGAAACAGTAAAACATTTAAACATTAGTGTGCTTTATTTCACTTAAGAGTATGGGTTCTCTTTTTTTAATCATTTTTTTTCTCCCTTTCTTCCTTTCCTCCCACCCCCTCCCTAGTTCCCACTTGTTTTGAACAATTTCTTCCTATTTCACAATATCTTTTATACACTTTGATCCTTATTCAGACATCTGGTGTCTCACACAAGAGAAATGATGCAACATTTACATGTGTCCAGTTTATTTTACTTGAGTATGCTCTCAAGCTGCATCCGTTGACCTAGAAATATCAAAAGTCTATCTTTTTTTTATGGCTGAGTAAGAATTTCCTTGTATGAAAAAAGCCACATCTTTTTTCTCCATTTCTCAGTTGATGGGCATTTGGGTTGTTTCCAAGAGTGAGCTATGACAAATTGGGCTGCTATAAACATGAATGTACATATATTGCTAAGTACGATGTTTTAAATTCTTCTGAGAAGACACCAAGAAGGGAATCACTGGGACTGCTAATCCTAATTTTTTGAGGACTCTCCACTTGATTTCCACAATGATTGCACCCATCTACCCTTCCACCAGAAACAGAGAAGGTTCCTTTTTCCAACAGTTCCTGCAGCATTTGTTATTGGCTGATTTCTTGATGACAGCCATTATTTCTGGGGTTAGATGGGATCTCAGTGTTGTCTTACTTTGCATCTCTCAAGTGACCAATGATGTTGAACATCTTGTCATATATTTATAATAAGTTCTGGTCATTTTCTTTTACTAATTCTTGCCTATTGTAAAAAATAACCTACAATTTTGTGCTACAGTCTATAAAAACTCTGATCACAAATAATACCTCAGATATAATTTTTGTACTTCTCTAGAACTGAGGAATATTCTTTTACAATACCAAACTGGCATGTTTAGGACACTGAGACAGAATAGGAAGGAACTGTGACAGTATCTGCAAAAGAAATACCTGAGAAGAAAAATATTATATATCAGAGAAAAAAGTCTGTGTTATGAAATGGAAAGACAAAAGTGTGTCTCCTTATTGACAACTAATCATAGTGCACAAATGATAAAACTTGAGTAGAAACAAAGCTAAAAAGATTCCAGTAGTGCTCGGTGATTATAATCATTCTATGGGTGGTGTTAACAGAGTTGACAAGCTGCCCTGTAATTAGAAAGTGAGGGAAAATGTTATCAAAAATATTGTGCACCTTCTGGACCAAACATCATGGAACTCATTTGTTATTTATTCAAAACAAGAGGGTTCAAAATGTTGTTTGCAATTTAAATGTGGTTTACTAGCCCAAATAATTAAGCAATACAGGATAGCAAAACCCCAGGCAGGACGCCCACCATTCGCATCTTCCTCGTTATGTCCACTGGGTAGACGTTTTACCGAAGTGGTGCCACCCGCGGGAAGCAGGGCCAGGCCAGCACTGCAGCGGGAAGTGTGCTCTTCCTGGAGAGACAGTAGTGCAAATGAGCTGGGAGGGAGAACACGTATGACTTTCCAGATGGAAATGTTGCGGGGTTTTTTCAGAGGGGAATTGCTTTAATTTACAGTGGCTCTTTGTAAGCACAACTGGTTAGTGTGCAGAGCTTATATAACGTTGCATTTTGTATGGCATGTTTTACAGTATACCATACACAGAAAAAATTATTGAATAAATTTGACAAAACTGTTACTTGTATATTTACTGTTTATTATCTTATGAATGAATGAAAAATAGACAATTATTGGTTATCCTGTATTTCAAAAACTGTACTGGTAAGTAGTGAAGAGATGTTAAATGATGTTTAGAAAACTAATTATTCACATGCAGAACACTGATCCAGAACCATATCTCTCAACATGCACTCCAAGTAAATCTAAATAGATTTTATGGACATAAAAACAGAAAAACCGAATATGCTAGAAGAAAACATTGGTAAAACTCTTGAAGATACATATATAGGCAAGAACTTTCTGAACAGAATCTTAATTGTGTAATATAGACTACCAAGAATAAACAAATAAGATTATATCAAATTAAAATTCTTCTGTACTGCAATAGACTCATATTAGAGAAACAAAGTAATATTCTTTTGTGAATGATTTATTTCAATCACTATAGTCTCAGGACCCATCCATTTTTCTACAAAAGTAAAAAATGGATGAATTTTCATTACAACTCTCCTGTTTGCTACAATATAGATCTGTATGGGGTTACAATTTTCAGTTCATTTCCTGCTTACTACCACATGGATTATATGTGAATATCTCATGTTGTAAGTGAAGAGAGTCAAATGTGGAATACTATATCTAACATTAAACTTTCGTTATAAAATAAAGGTAAAATGTAGGTGAGAAAGAAACTGGAGGGTGTGTGCAATGCTCTCCTCACTGTCAGGTGTGTAGAAACCATTAGTTAGACTTTGGAGAAAGCTAGGGGTGGGGTTGCAGGCAAGGAAGAATTTCATTTTTTACATTGTATTTTTTACTTTTTTGCATTTTCTAGCCCAATACATTATTAAGTTCACTTTGTTAAATAAAAGTTGTCCAAGGAGGAAAATTGTAACTAAGGTTTGGTTTCATTCTTTGTGTCTTTCTGTATTAAAGATAATTCAAATATTTGCCACACTACTAAAATATGTATATCTTCCTCAGTCTGTCTTACAGTTTGAGAACAAAAGGAAAATTTATCTACTAGTTATATAATTTAAAGCCTGCCAGATTCAAAATAAAACAAGAAAAAGTGTTTGTGAGGGTTTTCCTAAAGCCAAGCGTGGTGGCACATGACTATAATCTCAGTACTCAGGAGGTGGAGCAGGGAGATTGTTATGGGTGTGAGGCCAGCTGAGGCTAGCCTGGGCTTCATAGTGAGTTCAAGGCCAGCCTGATCTACATAGTGAGTTCTTGTCCCCCCCCCAAAAAAAAGTGTTCCTCCCATAGGCCAAGCATGTTGGGTCATTATAAGAGTAGGTTGTCCTGAGATCAAAGAAGATGGTGTAAGAGATAGGAGTTACACAGACCCATGAGAGGTGCTAACAGAAGAGTATAAGGCTAGGTACTACAGTACTTGGTAACAGCACACCTCCTCAAGAAGCACATAGGGGTCCAAGCACACTACCCTGGGGTGTACTCACAAGGTGTGTGCACTCTTTAACTGTGTCAAAAATCTATGATGGCTGCATGCTCCACAGCAGCACCACCCAGCAGATCCAGTGGTGAGGAGATAGATAAGGACTCGCCAGAAATTGCTAGGACAGTCCAGAAACCCCCAACTGGACTCCACTACTCCACGGTACTCCATTCCATACCCAGCTATAGAAGGGGGGGTGTTACAGACTAAACTACATAGCAGTGGCAGTATTGCCTTGTTTTGTTCTATTGTATGACTAGCATTAAATAAAAAACCTAACTTGGCATATGGGCAGGGAGGCAGTTTTTCTAGATTACACTAGTTTGTCCCATTCCTGGTGTTTCTTCCATAATACTCATGGGGATATTATATTCCTGACTGTTTGTAATATCCTTTTGACTTGGCAAGGGTCTTGGGAACACAGAAGTCAAGTTTCAGGAACATGCTGCTGAATTCCTTTTTTTCAGGGATGCTATCGAGACTGCATCACGGTGGTGCACACCTCTAACCCCAGCACTCGGGAAGCTGAGAAAGGAAGACTGTTGTGAGTCCTAAGTGAACCTGGCCTACACACTGAGCTAAAGGGCAGCCTGAAGTACATGGCAAGATCTTCTCTCAAAAAAACAGAGTGAATATATAAGGATGGACTACTGATGCACACTCTGAATAAAGACCTCTGTCTTTACTAAGCAATACGTTTTCTCATCAATTGTTTGTGTAATTTTTCTGCTTATGACAATTTACATTCATGGAGAATTTTGATGACTTTAAAAACTATATATATACATATATGCATATATATGTAATTATGCTCCCAAATCATTTTTACATATATGTAAAAACAATATATTATATATAACATTTTATACATTATTATATATTATATATAATAATATGTACTATATTTATTATTCTATATCTTTATGTATGTAAAAACTTGTTTTGTGAACATAACTCATTCCAGAAACATACTTGTAGGCAAAAGCACTTATAGAACAAAGCAAATTTCCCTATAAGAAATAATGGAAACTCAGATGATTCATTCTACAGTCCAAAATTATTTCTATAAAAATGGTTATAATACTGTAATATAATAAAAATAATAAATACAATACAAAATATAATTAACCTGCACTTACCTTTGAAAACCTGCATGGCTGGAATGCAGGAAACAAGAGGAGCAGGGTCACTGTGTAGGAGCCTCTTGCTGTCACTGACGGAGTCACTGCTGTCTGCTTGCTCAGCGGAATCTTTTCCTTTTCATGACACTTTAACGAGGAGCCTACGCAATGGCCCTTGCTTTTGCCTCCTCCTGAGGGTTCTGTGGAAACGAGACGTTGCGTTCTTGAGCAGACTCAGTGCTTGCACTGCTATAGCCTTCATCGAGCGATGCTTTAACACAAAATTCTGCACTGTTCCCCACCTTTCCACACGTCTCCCCAGTCAGGTTTGAGAGGAGGGACTCCCTCGCCCTTTTCTCCTCCTCCTCTGCCGATGAGGCCTCCTCCTCCTCCTCTTTCTTCTGGGAGATGATCGTCCATGATCCTGCAAACGGGGGCAGAGGGGAGAGGCAGCGTGGGGAGGAGAAGAAGGGGGAGGGGGAGAGGAGGGGCAGGAAAGGGGAGAGGAGGGGCAGGAAGAAGCGCCTCTGGCTCAGCTGTCACCTCCAACACCCAGTTCACGCTATCACTCGTCTACCGCATTAAAGTTTGTTAGGGGTGTTTCCTCGGGGGCCACTCACAGAGCAAGTTATTCCCAGTCCAAGGTTTACTATAGACACGTGCACATACAAACCACACACGCATGTATATGGACAGGCAGCACAGGGGGCTTAGTGGTCAGTTCACTATTTTACTTATTTATTCATTAATTTTCCAACCAAAACAATATATTTATGGATGGTTGTCAATAATTGAGGGATAAAACATGGTACTTTATGTAAATACCCACGTGTATGTATGCACAGGAAGCTGCACTCAACATATCCATTACTGGACACAGTTACAGCATTTTTTTTCACATGACCATGTCTGAACTACACCGGAATATGTTAATATCTAACCATAATATTACTGGTACGTAAAGCGCTCTCAGTGTCCGGAGAGCCCCCCCGCAGGTGCAGAGGCCTCTCCGTCAAAGGCAGTGTTACGAGGCAGCTGCTGTGCGTGTAGCCCTCCGACCCGGATGAGACCCGGATAAAGATGGAACACAGATAGCGCTGATGTAAATGTTCTACTTTCGGGCTTTTCTGCCCCACGCCCTCCTCGGTTTGGTTTGGCCCCGTGGAAGCCAGCAGCACCGGAGCGGCGCCACCGCTTTCCAGGGCACGAGACAAAGAACAAAGTCAGCCTCTGAGGGCAGAGAGTCAGCAAAGGCACCAAGGGCAAGATTCTGAACGGCCTGGCAGAGCGGAAGACAAAGGAAACTGGAAGGAAGATAAACTGACTACTTAAACAAGATAAACAATGTCTTTTAAAAGCAAAAATAACAAAAACAGGCAAAATGGATGTGAAATACTGAATAAACTTACATCTATTAAACAAATAAAATCACTAATTAAAGCCCACCAACACCATTGCATGGCTATTAACAGTACTAAAATCTAAAATACAATAGTCCATAGACCAGTGGATTAGAGTTGGAGTCCCTGGTGTGAGTTCATACTTAGCTTAGTACAAATACCAGCAGTTATGCAAAAGTGTACCTGTAGTTCACTTAGTGCAGGGGTGAAAGAATGCAAGAATAACAAAAATTATCAGATCTTATATCACAGTCTATGAAATTATGTAAATAATTGAAATCATTATAGATCCTGAAATGGATTTTAAACTTGAAAGTAAAACTGTTACCTGAAAACTTCTTTAAAAATGAATAAAAACTTTTGGATCCCTGGTATAGGCAAAGATTTTTATAGAAAATACAAAAAATTCAAACTATAAACTTCTTAAACGGATAAATTTTATTTTATTGAATTTAAAACTTATTCTCTTCGAGAGGTATGATTATGACAGTGAAAAAGCAAATTACACAATGGGAGAAAATATTTGCAATATGTAGATCTGTCTCAAGACTTTATGCTGAACACCAAGAAAGATGTACCACACAGGATAACTAAGGCAACCTACTGAATAAATAAGAAAACGATGTGAAAAGTAATAAAACATTACAGATAATAAGTGTGTGAGAAAGTGTTCAGCAAAATAAACCATCTGGTTAAAAAATTTAGATGACAATGAGATCCCATATTTGTCCACTGAAATGGCTAAAATTAAAATCACTACCAAATGTTAGTGAAAATGTGAGACCCTTGGGTTTTAATCTAGTTTTATTATAAAATGGGAAAATCAAATTGGAAAAATGCTTAGCAGCTTCTTATAAGCTATAATATATACCTACCTTTAAGCAAGCCATTTGCCCCACAGAAATGAGAGCCACCCCAAAATTTGTACATAAATATTCCTGGCAGTATTTTTCATAATAGTCAAAAATTTGGATGTCAACTAGGTAGGTTAATGAATAGATTTCAATATATCAATACAAAGCAGTAACTAATCAGTAAAAAAGACAAATAGTGATTTATGCAACAACACCAATGACCCTCAGAATTATGTTGACTGAAAGAAATAAATGAGCGTATTCTCTATTCATTCAGTTAGAAAAAATTTAGAAAATGCAAAAAAATTCAGTGATAGAAAATAGATCAGAAGTTGCCTGGTGCCAACAGTGGGAGGAGGATGAGTTTTGTTAGGATGAGAGAACCTGGGAGGAGGGGTGACAAAAATGTTCTATATCTTGATAGTTTTTGTGAGTGTATACAGTTGTCAACACTCAAGTAATAGTACTTGTTAAAATTATACTGCAAGACTGTTTAAAGAGTCATTTTTTAGGCAGAGGTAACCAAGAATTTAGAGAATGATACACTAGAGTTGGGATAAGTGGTGGGAGCTGAGGTTGAGAGCTGATAAACATTAGAAAAAGAGAAAGAGAAGAGTATCTTGGGTCCTAATAGGAAGATATGGTACCTTAGGAGATCGGACGCTGATGTTCTTAAAAATTCAGGTATCCCAATGCGGAGTGTGATCTGATCAAACCATATTCTCTAATCTACACTTTCTTTCACTTTGACACTTGCCTGCTCCAATAATGCTATGGTTCTGAGGTTAACCCTCTGCTTAGGACTCCATCACATAAACAGTAGGAATTTATCAATTAAACTAACATCTCACATAATGATGTCAGAAAATCAGTGTCCTTTTCCCTCACTACCTCTTGTAATTGGACGCATCAGAATTTCAACAGGACACTTAAAGACATATTTGTAGGAGTCACAGTAGGAACTCTCTAGTGGTACAGTCTGTGTGGGGCTCAGGGCCAGGGTGGGTTTGGTCAGTGGAGCTCTGGGCTCAGCCTCAACTCTCACAAGATGCTCCTTGCATATAGGAAGTTCACACCTGCCAGATGACAGGAGAGAGCAGGCCAGGAAAGAAGGTGAACTGTCACTGTTAACTTGTATTTTTATTGCACTACTACAAGAAATTTGACCCCTACAAAACCAAAGTGTCTATAAAATACACACCTGCTCTCTGGACAATTGCTGAGTGTCTACACAGTGTGGTTCAGAGGGGGCCTCAGGTAACAAACAGAAGACTCCGGTGTGCCCTAGTGACTCCCTCAGAGCCCTGGCCCATTTAGGTCAGCTACTATACTCTCTGGAGGGACACCTAGCAGCACCAAAAGATTTTTTTGAAAGTTTGTGTGCTACTTTGCGTAAGAAGCTCTTTAACTGCTCCCTTCCAAGGGCAAATCTATTTTAAGAAATCAAAAATTATATATCATGTGTACTACTGGCCTCACAAGCTAGTACTTCTCCTGGTCTTTTTGCTTCCCTCTGGACAGACTATGCTGACTTGACCTGCGTGCCCCTAAAAGAAGGTCTAGAATTCAAACCCGGCACGGCGAGTGCACCCTCGTTTGGAAACAGACCCTTTGCCGTTAGTAATCTTCCTGGGTTTAGGGTGTGGCCTAAATGAGTGCGCTGGTGTCTTCATGAAATGGGAGGACAATCCCCTACTGGGAGGGGCGGTCCTGCAAGCACAGAGCAGAGCCAGACAGCCACAGCCAGAGAGTCTGGAGTCACCTGCGGCGGGAAAGGAACGAGGGAGGGCTCCTCGGCAGCACTGCGCCACTCTCCTGATTTCCTTCTTTCAGCGCCCGGACCTGGGAGGGAATGCGCGCCTGTTGTTTTAAACCACAGTTTGTGGTAACTAAATACAAAGAATGATATTATTAACTCTCCCTGATCACTGATAACATTAATTTAGAGCATTTCCCAAAGTATATCAGAGAAACAAAGCACCAAAGTTAGAATCAACATTTTTTTGTAAATCAAGCTTAAAGTAAAAGAAAAAACTAGGTGATATAATTAGAAAAACTAAATCCTGGCATAACTTTTAACTGGCACAAGTATTTCAAAGACAGTCTAGCATTGTCACGTGAAGCTGAATATGTACACAGCCCTGGACAGAATACAGCCACAGTCAAAGAGAGAAGTTTCACCTTTTTGCTAATTGCAGGAAGCTTTCCAAGCACTGGTGTTCCCAAAGTCCACAAATGGAGATAAGCCAAACGGCCATCAGCAGAATAAGGCTGTATGACATGTACTGCAGACTTACCAAAAGGAGTTATTATGAGTGAATTTTCATAAAATGCAGCCACTTATAAAAAGCCGAGTGACTGAGAGATTCAGTCAAAATAATATGTGTATGATTCCATCCATATGAAGTCGTGAAGGTTTTATTTTTTTTTTAGTTCATCTATGTTTGCAGTATGTAATGATTACATTCCTTGGAGAAGCTGGTGCGCACCCGTAACTGGCACGTGTCTGTGCCCTCATGCCCCTCCTCTCCCCTCTCTCCCCCTGCCCCCTTCCGCCCTTCCGCATCTCTGATTCCCTTCTCATTTGCAAAATATGTCTCCCTCTTTCCTATTATCTGCCATTTATTTTGCTCTCCACTTACATTTTGTTTTTCGCATATAAAGGAAAGCATGTGATACCTAAACTTATGGGTCGGATTTGTTTCACTTAACACTATGGTCTCAAAATGCATCCACTTTCCTACAAACTACTCAAATTTACATCAACAGATAAATGCATAAAAAATTATGTATAATGGAGTACTAATGTGAGAGTGAATTATATTATAGATGAGTATTTATGTAGTAAAACTATAAAATGGAACAAGCATGTAGTTATTCTAAAAATCAGGATAGTAGTTAACTTCAATAAGGTAGTAAGTGGACATGAGGGGAAAATATACTGGGTGGTGAGACATAGGACTTTAATCAGAGGTAACATTCTTTTTATTAAGCCAGAGCTGATGTCATGAATATTTTTATTTTTCCCTACCTTCACTAATTACATTATCTTTTAACGGTAAAATATTTTCAACATTTTGGAAAAGGTTAAAGGATTAAATGAAAGTAGAGAAAAGAATATGGGCTTTCGAAGTAAAATTCACCTTGAAAGAATGCGTGCGTTTTCATTCCTTCAAGGTTTTTTCACATTATCTTCCTGATATGGTTTCTAGCCTGTCGGCTAAATTCTTAGTCGAAGCACTTCTACTGAAATCCAAGATTCCGGCAGGAAAATGAACATGATGGAAAAGCTCCACTGCTGCTCTTGGGTTGGGGCTATGTGGGATGTGTGGTGTGGGGCTCTGCCACAGACCACTCCCGAGGCCCCTGCACGGTGACTGAGATCGGCAGGGGATCACTGTGGGTGCAGGAAGAGGTCGGGTCATGGGAACCACACTGTCATTTCCAAAGGAGCTTTCCACCCAGTCTTGTTAGAACTCACCTGGGGTCTATGAGGAAACATTACCACTGCCATTGTATGAGAGCTATTTTGCTGCACAGAAGTTAGGAGACTTGGCCCCAAACTACAGCTTAGGAGATGTCAAGGTTAGCATTTGAAACTAGGTTTTCTCTCCTGAACTCAATGACCTTTTATGCAGTTCTGCCATAACCCCTCTGACATCACCACAAGCCTGCCGAGATTGTCGAGCAGGGAACTGATTTGATGTGAATGTTTTAAACATAGGCCAGCTACCTCCTGAGGCCTATACAGAGCTCAGTTGTGGGTTAAGGCAAGCACAGTGCATCTAAAGGTATTTACCTTTGGCGAGCTTGGTGCCTAGGGAATAATCAAAGGACAAAACTAATATTTCTCATGATGGTTTGTACTACTTAGTAAAACGCCCTGTTTATCTTTCACGTAGTTGACCTCCCATCTCCACCTCCAGCACCTGTATACTCCTAGCCAAACCTAATTTCTTTACAGAAAACAATGAATCATTTTGTAAACCATTTGAGATAAGCACACATAATCAGATGTTTGGACTGTGTGCTGGAGAAAGTATACAGGCCCTGACTGTTTCACATTGCTGGCTTCCATGCCAATAAATTGGCCATTCACAATATTGCTTCTTCCAAGAAATTCCCCAGGCCTTGTGTGGTTTTAACAGAGGATACATGGAAAGACTAAACAAATATCACTGTTTTATCCCCATTCCTGTCCTCAAAGCTTTTGCAAACTTAGCAAGCTATTTTTTATGATCCCTTCAACAAATCGTGGAAGTCTATTGAATTCATTTCTACTACCATGCTTTGAGCTTGGGATTTACAAGAAAAATTTTGCTTTCCTTAAGTATTCTGATAAAGTAACTTCGAAATCAACAACAAGCTAAAATGAAACTATAGGGAGGGTCCCAGTCACTGTCCAGGCGGTTACATTTCTCTTGCTTTTTGCCTCTGGCTTTCTCATTCACACTGCACCCAAGATACAGGCCCATCAATGACCAGTTTACAGAATGCAGTGATGCCCAGAGGATGCGTAACACTGCAAAAATACTGCAACTTACAGATATTGTATCACACATTTTCCTGTACCTACATGCCTGTGATAGATTTCAAATTTCTCAATTAGGATTAATAGGAGATGAACAGTAATAACAAAATAGAGTAATTATAAAAATGTAGTCCAATGAAAGTGATATGAATGTAGTCCTTCTTGTTGGAAAGAGTAAAGACAAATATTAATATTCTCAGGCTGTGGTTGTTGATGGTAACTATGTTAAAATTGCAGAAAGTGAAAACCTTGAATAATGGGTAGTACTGTAGTAAAATTTCATTATAATCATTAAGATCATTGGACAAGTCATAGATGGCATTGTACAGAGAAGAGTGGATGGCTGCAGTGGTATTTCCTTATTATTTTTGAGCTGTATATGATGCTGGGCATGGGCACAGTCCACTCTGTGCTGGCCCTCTGGGTATTTCAAAATAGCATTCAGATCACTATGCTCACCACTTCTGAGTTACTTTTCTAGTACAATTTCACACCCTCATCTCCTACAATAATCTGTCCAACATCATCATACTTTTATCTGTAACGGAATAGAAGAAGATGAATTAGAATGTGCCCCTTTTGGAGAACTAGGAGGTTCTGCATCAGAATTTGTTAAGTTAGAGTGGCATTGGTATCACGTGATCAGTGTTTGTAAAGGCGGCATTTTGTTTATCTTTTCAGAGTCTGAAAAGGCCATAGGGAGTCTAAGGAAAAGCAGCAGAGGGAATGATTGCCATTTTGAACTAGAATCCGGCATGCCCGGGTGGCAATGCACTGGCAGAATGTCAGGGGTGCTCCCTGTTCAGGGTTCCTGTATCTACATGCAAATGAACTCTGATAAGAGAATATTAAAAAAAAAAAAAAGAAAAACTGGCCTGGATTCTTAAATAAATATTTACATTTATAGAAAGAACTTAAATATTTTCTGATATGATGAAAATCTTCAGCTGAAAATCCTGGGAGACTTTGGAGTCTCAATTTCCATAATTTTAAAATAAAAGCAATAACACAACTTTCTTTACTGGGCTGCTGTGGAGGCTTAACGAGATCACATGAAACACTTAATTAGAGGCCAAATACTTAGTGATTGCTCAGTATTACAATTTATATTTACATTATTTATCAGCTGATATATTCATTTGCATATACAATTTGAAGGTTAATAGGATGGAATCATGGCAAAAATCCTGCGGAAAAGAATATTGTATTATAAAATAAAAAATAAAAATAAAAAAAGAATAAAAAAAGAATATTGTTTTATAACACACAAATCAATTTTTCTTCCAATATGAAATTCACTGTTCACTGTCACCTTGAGGTTCTGTATTTCCACGTTTTAGAGAAGAAACCAAAGCTCATCATCCTGGCGAGTTTCTAAAGCCAAAAGAAACAGGAGCACTGCTTTGCACCTCTTTTATACATCTGCTATCCCAAAGACAGTCTTGAACACACCTGGAAACTAGTTTCAACTATTTTAATGAATATACCTTTGAACTACATTTTTATAATTTCAATCATTATAAAATACTCTTTAAATAGAAATCCCCTATGGAAAGAAATCTCTTTCATTTTCTTTTTCTGTTCCCTTCTTTTAGAAAGAATTTAACATTATAAGTGCAAGAACATATGCAAAGATATTTCATGGAATTTTAATCAGCAGGTCTCAGTGACCTTTTCCAAGTGGAATGAAATAGAAGTGCAAAGAATTAGTGCTTTTTTTATTTGCTTGTTCCTAGCAAAAGTTCTTTTTTCCCCAATTAACTGCAGAACAGGTTAATGACAATTTATTTTAGAAAACTATTAAATCAGTGAAGTGATGGTGTTTTCATGGGAGTTGGATGGTGATTAAAACATGTAATGGTTTCTTAAAATAGCAAGTGAAACCTATTCTCAGTAAAACAATGCACTCGCTCCACCCTGTCACACACTGGAGTCACCTGGACTTCTCAGAAAACACTCAGGTGTGTACCTCACACCAAAAACATGGGACACAATTGGCCCGTGGTGGGACCTGAACACCAGTCTGATTAAGAAACACTGCAGGTATTTCTAGCCTGCAGTCGTGGTTGAAAATTGTTTCAGTATTATGTAGTAGCCACATAAGAACACCAGCACAATTTAACCTTGCTTTAATAAGCTTCAAATTTTACTTAAAATATACTTTTGAAAATGTACAGATGTGCTTTTAAAAGGTGTTAAGGGACCCAATCACTGATCAATTTTGTGTTCCTTTTCCTTCCTCTCTTATTCATCTCTCTAGTAATAAAATGACTGAAGGCCAGAGAAATCATACCTTGGAATGAAAAGAAAAGCCAAGAGCCACATATTCTTTGTTACAGATACATTTAGTCCTATAGAGAAGGGGTTTCCTCTGGAGAAATGAAATGTGCTCACCGAGTGTCCAGGCGTGACGGGGGACGCTGAGGGAGGACATCAGCAGTGAGAACTGAGCGCTAAGAACGGCTCGTGCTGTCTTTATTTCAGGCTCCGTTGCTGTTCATTTATTTGGCGATAAAAGCGAGACCCAAGGCTCTCCCATGAGCTTTATCTTCCTCTCTGCCTCCCCCACAAAGCCCCGTGGAGCCGTGACATGAATTCCGTTTTGTTGTCACGCCACGAGGAACCGAGCTCGCCTCATCCGTAGGCTATGCCAAAAGCTGGAAAGGTCCCAGTGGAGGAAATCTGATTCCAGTTTGGGGATGGAAGTACAATCCCCCCTGCCAGGTTTAAATGGAGAACATATTACTCACTCTTAGTTAATTTCTCTGCCTGGAGAATAATTTGGCACGTATGTGCACTGTGTGTCCTCTCAGCCGCTTCCTTGCGGAGCCTGACCTTGATGGGCTTGTTCTCACTAAGGGGAAAAGTCATTCAGTGAGAATTCTGGCTAAGCACCTTACTTATATACAAAAATGATATATTAAAATGAAAATGATCAAAAATAAGGCAGGGTGCTTCTAGCTTAGGGGCAGCCTGCAAGGTCCTGTGCTTTCGAGGACAAAGGATAAGAAGGTGCTCCTGTGGCCCAGACACTGAGTACTGAGGAAAGAGAACGTCACCCGGAACTAGCTCTGTTGGGTAGAGTTGCCCGAGAAGGGTGGTTAGCCCAGCACCCAGAGCTGGAGGGGACCCTCACCTTGTCAGAGGGCTCACACAACCACTGGCACAGAGATGCGTCAGTTGTTGCAGAGAAAGGTCCACCCAGCCTCTGCGGAGCAAGAATCAAGAAAATGTTCCACAGAGAAACGAGCGCTTTGACCACACTGAACAGGCACAGAGGGACACACGAGGGAGCCCCTTCCTCTTCCTGTCCCGCACTCCCTTCACTGCCATTCTGCTGGCCTCAGAGGGCCAGAAACAGCCAGCAAGTTGGCCGGTGCACTAGCTAAGGGTCTTGAGAGAGAAAAGACCTAGTATGATAGGTGTGTATGTGTGTGTATTTAGAGAGACAGGTAGGCAAGAGACAGACAAACCCACACAGAGACAGACAGACAAAGATGGTGACTTATATTAAGGATTTGGCTCATGTGACATGTCGGCTGGCAAGTCCAAAATCTGCAGGGGAGTCTGGCAGACTGCAGACACAGGGAAGTCTTGGAGTTGAGTCCTCCAAAGAAATCTGTTGGCAGAATTCCTACAGAAAGAGTGTCTGCATGTGTGGGGGCTGGGGGAACAAGTTTCTGTTCTCTTAAGGTTTTCAACAGATCGGGTAAGGCAAGCCATGCTCTGGGGAGCAAAGTGCCTTAAGGTCTAGTGACTTGAACAGTGAGGAATACCTTCGCAGAAACACCTGTTGTCATGTTTGGCTAAATATCTAGGCTGCCAAGTTGACAAGTACATGTAACCATCATAGTTGAGCGGCAGGGAAGAGTACAAGAGTCACAACATTAAAGCATTAAAATCAGACATACTGGTTTCCTACACTGAGTGTGCAGACCTAGGAAGGGAGGGGAGAAGTGTTGATGTTAGATCATACAGTGAGTGTGATTTATTATGTCATGGCATTCTAATTTTTTGTATGAAATTAGCTGTATAACTTAAAACACCAGGAGAAAAAGGCATGATTCTACCTGATAGAAAGAAGGTACAAACATTTTTAAAAAGGATAATGGGATATCAAAAAGGACAAACAAGTCTTGTGATGACTACCCAAGTATTTAGGCAAAGTTTACCTTTACAAGTGCCTTATAACTGAGGCACTTATAATTGGTAAATCGGTCGAGAAAGTGTCTGTTTCTCAAGCCTCAGTACATAGCAAATATTCACTAATACACATATATATTTATAAATATATAAATATGTTATTTACTATATCCTATGATCATTTACTATAAATAGAACATAAAATCTGCCTCTTTTTCACACATACACTTTTTAAAGTGCTTAATAAGTGAGAAATAGCAACTTTTAAATGTATTTACTTCTTTTATGAAATTAAATGGCAATGGTTGTGTTTTATTTTTTGTTTCACATAAACATACCCTCTGTACTTTACTCTGTGGTGGAATATCTATATGCACTAATATACATGCACTACAGCAAACGTACTTGCCTTTGTTACTGTCTGTAGCCCGAGGCACTATCCGACTCTTAGGTAGATAAATAAGGAGCTCGCTCAACTGTAGGAAACTGTACTTAATGCACCTGCTCAGGGTACACTGTCCCCTTCTCCCTCTTCGCTCTTCACGGTCTACCTGCCTACTCTGCTGCTTGGCATCCTAAAAATAAAGTTGCACATGGTACTCAAAGTCAGGTGATCAGCCTGACAAACAAGTTAACCTGACCCAATCGTGGTGTTCAAAGGATATGCGGTCTTTTAGGAGATCACTCTACTGATGGGGATGAAGAACAATAGAATAACCTTGGTGTCTGGAAACAAGGAAGTGAAAGTCCTGGGTTTTAGGGAGCCAGCTCTGGCCTTGGTGCAGTCTGGATGAGTTTATATTTGTAATCCACAGGAAAGGTTATTGGAATTCCAGTAAGTAAATTCCAATCTACCACGTCCAATGCAACCCATGGCGAGAACAAAGAGACAAACACATACCTGTAATTGTGGGATATCAAGGGGTTCTAAGTGCATTGGAATGGCTAACAGGAACAAAGGCCATGATCCAGGGCCAAACCTGGGTTTTATGAGTTTGTGAAGAGTGGAATGGCTCGGGACCGAGTGACTGTGAGAATGGCAAGAAGCACGAACTGGCTGGGGGCTGGGCTAGGTAGGAGGCACAATGGCACCGCTGCAATGTGTACAGAGAGATCTGCAGAAAGAGTACTGCATTCAGGTAACAGGCAGTCTCTGAGTTTGGAGGAATCTGCATACTATGGCTTAAGGAAGTAGTTTGTGTTTGGGGTTGGTCGCCTCAGCTTTGGTGTCCGGCCCTTCTGACTAGAGACCTTCCAGGCTCTTTCTCGAGCCTCTGCCTCAACATGGCATCTCTTGGCTTAACTCATGCTTAGTAGTTGGAAGGCACAGGTGGGGCATCACTGACTCGTCACATCTCCAGCTGCCTCAAACACTGCGTCAGCACCTCCACTAGACCCACCTGCATTGTGTAAAGCCAGCTGAGGGGCTAGAGTGTTATCCTAACCAGCTCTGTACATACCGATACATGGAACTGGGGCCAGGTTTAGCGAACGTGGAGATAAATGGTCTACTTTCAAGGACAGCCATCCAGGAGGTCATTCCACAATGTGTTAAGAAAGAAATTAGCTTCAACACACAAAGCAATCCTTCCGGGATTAGCACTAGTAGTTTTAATTTGCCCATGGGAATTTTGATAATCTTTTATTCCCCTTGCTTTTCTTCTGTCTATTATGCAATAAGTGATGTTAAATGTAACAATAATTTTAAAATCTTAGCACTAGTTATACAATACTTAACCCAAGATTATAACACAAATCTTTATCATACTTTTAAAAATTTCTGCTAAGCATTAGCCTTGTTCTTACATTAAAATGGCATATATGTTTAAGTCCATGGGATCTGCAACTCCAAATAAATTATTATAGTGGGCCAACACTGAAAAACAGAGGTAGATTGGGAGTGACATTGGGCTAAGTCTTACTTCCCTAGAATAACAGGGAGGATAGTCCTTCTGCAACATACTGTAGGTTAAATAACTTGTGGTTATAGCTTAAACGAGATTCATACTGGAAAATCAAGCAACTTCAAGAGCCTAGTGCTGCTCTATCAGACTACTCTGACAGTAAGATACCAGCAATTTTGGAAAGCAGGGCAGAAAGGATGTAAGTCTCACCATTGACTTTTCAGTGCTGTATAAATCATGAGGCTGCCAACCACAAGACAGAATGAATGCCAGCATCTGCAAGGATGAAGGCAATTGCTCCGGTAAATGTCGAGTCTCGGAAATTGAAGTGGTGACACTGTGCTCATTTTAAACAGCAGGAAGGACACAATCCTCAGATTTCCTATTGATTTAAGGAACTGATACCTTTTGACAACCTGTGGCTTTTTGTTAAACCCTTGAAAAGCACTTTGTCATAAAAAAAAATTACTGTTGCTTTCAACGGTTTTCTCTAAGTAATAAATCACAACCTGTTGATATTTCTTGAACATTTATTAAGAAGCATAATGGATATTAATAAAATAGGGTGATACAGCACTAAAAGGAGAAATACGAAAAGGTGAACACACTTACATGGAAATATACAAAGAAAAAGTGCATTTAGAAGGAAACATGTAAGCCAGGCGTGGCGGCACATGCCTGTAATCCCAGCACTCGGGGGCTGAGGCAGGAGGGTTATTGTAAGTTCAAGACCAGCCTGGGCTACAAAGTGAGCTCAAAGCCAGCCTGAACTACACAGCGAGACCCTGTCTCAAAAAGACAAAAAAAAAAAAAAAAAAAAAAAAAAAAAAAAAAAAAAATAGAAGGAAACGTGAGATGAGAGGGAATTATTGTTCAGAGCTATCTCTACCTTAATAAATCATAATAAATCATTTTAAATCTAACCAGTATTTCCCACTAGGGAAGTGACAAGCAGCGGAGACAGAGTAAAGGTGCCTTGCAGTGACCTTATCGTATCCCTGTGCCTAGAAATGCTGCCTAGCATTTCTGTGATTGCACTGCATTACTAACTCTCATTGCCAGGCTTATCTATACCTCAGGCCCAGAGATCACTGTTACCACAGTCTGAGATGCTTCCCTTTTCCCTCTTTGGAGGATGGGCTCCTCATCTCTCTGAAGGTTGGAAAGCAGGTTTTACAGTTGATTCAAGAGCTGAAAATGTGAGAAAGTGCTGAAACTGGCCAAGCTCTCCCCCTAGCTGGCACAGGGCTCCCTAAGTAAGTTGCTGGGAAAGTCACCACAGCCATCATCAGAAAGAGAGGTCATGTGTGGGTGAAGGACTTGCTTCCCCACATGTACTCTGTCCTAGAGTTTGAAGAGTCCAGTCCAAGGCATGGAGCTCGCTGCAGTGTCCATGCAAGTCTGTGTCAGGAGGGTCTGTGATGGAATGGTGAATCAGAGTCTACACCAGAAGGCTGAAGAGACCCAGCAGAAGCCAAACAGTCTGCACCAGAAGCCAGGAGACAACCAAGCTGAAGGCAAAGACTCGAGCGCCTCTGTAAAACCAATCAGTCCTTCCTCATTTCCCTTTTATTGTATGCAGCCTACCCGCCCTGGGTGGGGGGTAATCCTTCACACCACACCATTTCTGTGCCCTCCTCTTATACAGGCTCAGGATGAATACAAAGTGAGGACCCTGATCCCCCGCTCAGTCACTCATTTGACCTTCTAAACTTCTCACACTGACCCAATGAACACCATCCCAGAGCAGGAAGGTCAAGTCCTTTTCATCCTAGGATGTAGAACTGCTGACTCACTTAGTTAAGCTTCTGGACTCCTCAAGTTGACACAATAGGGGCTGGGGATAGAGCTCAGTGGAATAAGCACTGGCCTGGCAAGCACAAGGTCCTGAGTTCAAACCCTGGTACCGCCCCCACCCAAAAAAAAAAGAAACAATGTAACAATCATAACAATCCTCCCAAAAGAAAGAGCCAAAATAGTCACATCTCTCAGCAGCAGCAATGGCTGACATGCAGGTCTCCCTGGCTTTGGGAAGGAGCAAAGCAAGGATGCGGCAGCATTTCTAGGCACAGGGATACGATAAGGTCACTGCAGGGCACCTCTACTCTGTCTCCGCTGCCTGTCACTTCCCTAGTGAGAAATACTGGTTAGATTTAAAATGATTTATTATGAAACCAATTATCTTGTTGCTCTAAAATAGCAAGAGAATATCTACAGTTTATAATGTGTGATCTATGTGAGGCCCTATTCATTTTAACTGGATTTTCTATTAAGACAGAAGATGTTGAGCGGGCACCATGGTTTTGCAGGCTAGTTTCAGCACATGGAACTAGAACAATCACTGTGAACACCTTCTTTACAGAGATGATAAATAAATATGGAATGAGACTTTGGGGCCAAATTGGAGTTAGTATCATTTAATTTCTTGTGTTTCCAGCCAATTAAGTGAATGGGTGTCTGTGGTAATTAGCTCACTTTGATAATTAAGCACTGAGGATTTTTAAATTACTGCATGCTAAAGAATATTTTCCAAGTATTGGTCCCTGTACCCTAATGGCTGCCAAATGGAATCATTCCCTCTTTATCAATAAAATATAAAGTTCTTCACAAATTTCAAATAGATACTACAAACTAGAAACAGAGGATTTGATTCTGCTATTTTTTCAAGATTAAAAATGAGTCTTATTGTGAAGAAAACATAGTTGAACTTACTCACTTGGAACTGGGGAAGCCACAAATAGCAGTGTGCAAATTGAAGCCATACCCAGGACACACACTGCTGTTCCCCTGCAGCTGCCTGAAAATGGTGCACTCATAAATATGCACTGTGTTTGCTCGAGAGCGAAGCAGGTGAAGGGCCCAGACCATCAGGGAGGTCTGTTCCGCGTGCAAAAATGTACAGCAGTCCAGCTCTTTTTATTCCACCAGGAGATGAGCCACCATGAACACTCTCATCGAAAACGTGTGCTGTTGATTTTTCTTGGGATTGTTCTACAACCTCTTATAATTTGGCCCCCAGGTTTATATGCAAATAAGAAAACTAAAGCACACGTAGACCTGACACTTACTGGGAAGAATGAGTGTGAAGCGCTCATTTCTGGGAATATCTTGAATATAGATATTTTAAGTATATAAGGATTTTAAGGATTTGTATATTTATTTCAAATATTCAGCTAAAGGTTTTCTTAATGTTTCTTGGAGGAGAAAGGAGAGGCCACAGTGGATGATTAGGGTTTCTTGAACATCCTGCTATGATATGAATGTTTTTTTCTTCTCAAAATTCTTATATTGAAAAACTAGGTTACAATGTGATAGTAGTAGGTAAGGTCTTTGAAGGGTAATTAGATCACAAGGGTGGAACCTTTATGGATTTAATTAGTCTGCTTATAATAAAAAGGCCTCAAAGATCTAACAGCACTTTTACCTTGGACTGCTTAGCCTCTAGGACTGTGAGAGCTAGGTTTGTATTGTTTTAAGTCACTCAATGTATGTTAGTATTTTCTTACAGTAACCTGAATGAATCAAGAAAATATTGTCAGTCACAGGTCCTTGGTGGCTCTTCACATACCATGATTCCACCACTAAAGAGTCCTGATGGGTACAACCTGCATTTCCATTGGACAAAGATGTGCAGAGCACGAGAACTAATCCACCGTGTCCTATATTGTACCAATAAATTATGTGCGTCAGTAAACTCACACTCAGTCTCCGACACCCAGCTGAGCTCTACTGGCCCAGCCCCATCTGAGCCTCAATTTATCCCACACATAAGACGCAGGTAAGAATCCTGCAGAGCATGCAGAAGTGAACTTGACAACATGAAGAAAAGACGCCGACGTAGCTCCTGACGTGCTACCCTTTCTTCAGATTCTCCTTAGAAAAGTGAGAGACATTCGTCCAGTATATACGTGCAAACTTGGTGTTAATTTAAGTTGCATTACCTGATACAAACAGAAGGGAATAAGGAGCTTTGATGCTCTTAAATAAGGTTATCTTGCCCTTCTCCACACGGAGATGTTTTGCTCTAGCCATTTCATCTACACTCCCCCTAGAGGTCCATTTCTTTGAAGCTCAGAAACACTTGTGCTGGAATCCCAGTGGTCAGAATTATCTCATGGGCTTCATGCAGATACAAGGAAGTCTGGCCAGTGTAGTTTCTGGCGTCATGTGTGGGCTAAACGTCAGGTTCTCCTGCTGATTGGGAAAGGATACCTTGGTGCCAGGTGTCATGTGGTGTGTGCTCTTTGTTAGAAGATATTACAAATTCACAATGAAAGTTGATGATGGCTGCTTGGATCCATATGTTTCCAACTCTATATAATGTGGACTACAGGCTCATAAACACAAACCATTGAACCAAAACACATTTAGATCAAGCACTTATGGAAGGTGGAGGCAAATGAATTTATTAACTGGTCAACTATAAAATTGTGAGAAACATCAAGGATAATTTTTGAGGTCTAACAAATGAAGTGACATCATTACAGAGTTGAAGAAAAAATACTTTGTGGTAGGCTAAGCTGGAAGTTCAGTTTGGAACATGCTCTTTAAAAAGCTTATAACTCATGAAAGGAGAAATACCATGGAGGTAGGTTACATACAAGTATGAAGTTCAGAAGGAAGTTCTGACCAGAAAATTGAAGTGGAAATCCATCGTGCAATAGATGAAATGGGTTGCTGGGCATGGTGGCACACACCTATAATCCCAGCACTCCGGAGGCTGAGGGAGGAGTATCGTTACAAGTTCCAGACCAGCCTGGGCTACAAAGTGAGCTCAAGGCCAGCCTGAACTGCATAGCAAGACCCTGTGTCAAAAAGACAAAAATTGTTTAAAAAATTTTAAAAAATAGAAGAAATGGGTTTCATGGTTAGAATTTGGGAGTTGTGACATTTACAGATCTAAAAAATAGGGAAACCAACAAGCAACACTAAGAAGGAGCAACTAGTGAGATAGAAAGGTATGAATGCAGGAAACCTGCAGAGGTTCCTATGGGAATTGTGATATTTTCAGTGACATAGGAAGCAAAGCATCAGAAGAAGGGTGACGGATGGGGCCAGATGTTCTAGAGGCTTGATAAGCTTATCAAACAGTTTCAGGAGGGCTAACCTGCACCATTGCTCCTTATCCCCATGGTGGTGTGCTATAGTTTGGGTATAACCTGCCAGCCCAAGGCTCAGGTCTTAAAGGCTTAGTTCCCAGAATGGCACCCCTGAGAAGAGATAGAACCTTTTAAAGGTGGAGACTAGTACAAAGTCTCCAGGTAAAGTACCTAGAAAAATAGTGACTTATAATAAGCCAGTATTATTAAAATCAGAATGAATACACAGAGGGAATGATCAAAATGGCTGGGACAAAAAGTGACCCAATTACAGGGTACCTGAAGGGCTACATAGCACCTGAGCACTTACCTTTGAGATACTCTGCCAGATACCATAGAAACTATTATGAAGACATGGCTAACATGTTTCTGCAATTTCCAGAGGCTGAGCAGGCAGGCATGAGTGGGAGAAGCTCCAGGATGCCCTGATGTGGGCATTTGCACAGACAAAGGGACTGTGCTCACAGGGGAGATTTTGGATTATGCTAAGAAAGCTTTTATCCTGGAGTCCCAGCTGACCTGATGAAGTCAACAGCAGTCTCTGCCAAAGCTGTGCCCAAACCCTCTTCCTCTATTTCTTTTATAAAATGAAAATCTCCATTAAAGGGAACAACAACAAAAACTGCCATCTTAGGGCACAAGGGGACCCCATGGCATCTGGAAGCAGGAAATGGCAGGCAACAATATAGAGTCCCCTTCTCTTTGGTGATATATCAGCTGGGTCCAGCTGGGGTCCCCGAGAAGAGACACCTTCTGTGTGAAGGCCAAGACATCGCTGAGACTGAGGCTTACTTATAAAACATCACCAAATGCTCCTTTACCTACTACCCGACTAACAGACTGAGAATAAGAACAACCACACAATAACAGCTAGAACAGTGGAAAGGGACGTCTCCTTACAGGGCAGTGCAGAGGGAGACTAGAAGGCAAGGAAGGGGCAAATATTGAGGAGAGAACCACCAGAAATCACGAGACGCCTCAAGCTGAGGTGTTCTTCAGATGATCACACATCAGCAAGCCACAAACTCAGCCTTTCCGCTGAACAGGTGAAAGCAGACCCCCTGCTCAGCTCTAGCTGAGGAAAAAGCGCGTTTACCTTCTACCATAAAGGCGCTGACTTCAGCCTCCACGGCACTGCTCAAAATGCTTGGGTTTTAGCAAAAATTACGCCAGATAAAAACCAGTGTTTTCCCCAAACATACACAAAAGAGGCAAAGAAATAATCATGACCAGACTTCATGTGACGAATAGGATAAAACCCTCAGGCAAAGACTTTAAAATAATTATGATCAATAGATTATTGTCTGTAACAGGCCAAGATAGACAGCATGTAAAATCGGATTCGTTGGGCAGGGAGACGGAAACTGTGACAATCATGGGGAGATACTGGAAGAGGCAGACAACAGCAAGTAGCAGTCCTCACGAAGACTTCACAGGGGACCCACACAGCCAAAGCAGAATCTGCGAGCATGACGGGCCATGTTCCAACAGAAGCAAAGGAACGAGTACAGAAAACACAGAGCACCCAGCAGTGTGGGGAGCTCTGGAGAGTAACAGGTAGTTGAAATTCTGAAAGGGGGGAGAACATGAGGCAGAAGCAACATTTGAAGAAATATTTTATAAAATTAGTGACAGACATGGAGCATGATTTACTGTTGGAACTGCCAACACTGATAGCTTGTGTTTATGTCTGTTTCATGTGACAGACATGAAACCACAGATCCAAGGTCATAGAACACCAAGCAGAACAGTGTATGTGCATGTGCACACGGGTGCGCGCACACACACACACACACACACACACACACACACACACAGGAGGGCACACATGCACATGAACACATACACACAGCCACACATCTTGGCATTAGTTAGTCAAACATGGGAATACGAAAGACAGAAAATCTTGAAAGACTCTGAAACAACAGTAGAAGAATCTATGAGCAAGAGCTATACGAGTTAAACTCAATTTCCCACCAGAAACAATACAAGGAGAAGGAAAATGTAATGGCACATTTAAAGGGTCAGTGGCCGAGACTGAGTAAGGAGGTCTGTCAAACTGGAATTCTGTATCTAGTAAGAAGAAATGAAAGAAAAGTTAAAAAAAAAAAAAAAAACCACACAAATGGAAGGACTTCACTGCTAGAAGGAAAGTTCTTCAAACGGAAGAAATTTGATGTCAGTCAGGAACTTTGAAGAAACGAAGAGATTAGGAACTGGAATGAATGAAAGTGAGGCAAAATTTATTCCATGCAGTTTCTGTAAAACACAAGTGATTGTCCGGTACAGTACAGAAAGCATATGTAAAAGTAAAATGCGTAACAAGAATTGCACAAAGGATGTGGGGGGAGGATTGGGAATGTGTGGTTGTAGATGCTTTACTACACAGGAGGCAGTGTAATAATATTGTAAGGAAGACTCAGATTAACTTAAAATGTATGCTGTGAACCACAGCCTAATCGCTAAAAGCTTTTCATAGAGGAGATTAGCAAGTCAATGGAGGAGATAAAATAGGATCATGGAAAAGCTTTAACCCAAGAAAAGACGGAAGGAGAAGAAAAGAGAAGCAAACAAAAAATGTAACAACAACAACAAAAAAAAAACCCAGGAAGATGTTAGATATTAATGACTTAAAGGAATAATTTCAATAATCACTTTAGGTATGTATGAATGATCAAAGGTTTTTATTCAAAGTCAGATTGAATAAAAAGCAAGAATGAAATGGTGCTAACTTGCAAAAGCTCTATATAAATTTATATCTTCAAATATTTAAAGCTTAACAATATATAAAATACTTTATATATTAAGGAATATAAAAGTTTAAATATCAATAAGATAATGCACCAAACTGTAGATGTTTTGCCATATGCATGTGCATTGTACATCATATGAACTTATAAGGCACCTATTACTACCCTTAACTTTGGGATTAGATAATGGTGGCTATTAAAAGTTAAAAGTGTTCCTTGGTTAATAAATAGCAGAGTAGGGGTTGACTTCAGACTGTCTGATTAGCAATCCTACACAATGATTTGCTGTTGGAACTACCACGACTGATAGCTTGTGTTTATGAGTTTAATAATGTCTGTGAGTCTGCTGCTTAGGAATAATTTTGCAATATTTCCTGATTATTTTCAGTGCATACTTTGAGTAATTATGAAAACAGGTCCATTTTACTGTGTAAAAGAGGAGAGGTTATAGCATGACCTCAGTTTTCAATAGTTAAAACCTCAAATGCCAATCTTCTATAGGCCTTTAATAGCATATCTATAACTTTTTAACTATTCAGTGTTACTTTGTCCCAATGATCTTAGCCTCTCATGCTCGCAAATTTCCTACACACTCACTACATTATAATGATTATTTTACTCCCTTCTTAATAGTATACTGATTTGAAAGCAAATACTGGCTAGAATACTTTGTACCTTGACAATATCCAAGTTTCTGTAAATTTCACGTAGGTATCATTTTTTTTCAAGCACTTTATCTATTAGTTGTATACATTTTGAATCCATTAAGCTGCATAAAAATTCATGTAAAGATAAATCTAGGAACTGTAAGTTACTTTCTGGAAAAGTTTTAATGCTGCCAAACATGTTTTTATAAGAAAATAAAAGCCAGGAGATGAATAAGATGTTTTATTTCAATGTTAATGTTGTAAATTTTAGAGCTGTACTCTAGGTATGAATGACTGAATAGCCATCACAGAACAAAAACCTGTATCATTTACTGAATAGTCTCAAGAGTGCATTTGGACCAGAAAACTGCAAATTAATTTTTAGCTACAGATGGTTGTTGGAAAGAATTCTAAAAGTGGCCATAAGGCAATTGGCCAATAAATACATTAAAACAATAAAATGTACCTGGAACAAACTGGCTTTAAAGACACCACATGCCACCCACTGAAATGACCAGGATCCCTTCCAGGAACAGGTAAATGAGCATGGGTGAGGAGAGCTGTTAACTTTTATCAGAAGTGCTGGGACCTGACTGGGAGCAGGACATGAAAGTCGGTATCACCTGGCCCTCTGCAGCTCCTAAAGCTACCCAATGCTCCTTTCTGTCCATTAACAGCAATAACAACTTAGAGCATCAGGGCACCAGGCAACACCCGAGTCTCTCTGCAGTTTGAGGATCACTGATGACAGATTCCTTCTTCCTGCTCCATAAATAAATGCCACATGTTTAGTTGCCCTTGGTTTCAAACTAGTGCACTTTATTCTCACCAAAAAAGTTTGTTTTCTTACTAGTTGGAAAAAAATTCCCTAGCATTTGTCTGTACTTAATATTGTAATATTATATTTCTTGAGTGCTTATTATCTTTCAGGCACTGCAAAACTATTTTAGGGATACTTTTTCATTTAATACTTGTAACAATTCCTGAAACGGGTTTTATGTTGTGACCATTTTGTGGCTAAAGGTAGTAGGAATCAGAGAAGTTAAATGTCTCCCCCAGAAGTTCCAAACTAGTGTCCAGTGAGCTTGGTTTTAAATTCAGGTATCCACACATCTCTCATTTCAGAGGAATATTCCCTGAGAAACAGCAAAGATTTGCTTTCTACCTCCCAGAGACCACATTACTCAGCATACTGCATTAAGTGAATTAATTATTCAAGAAGTTTTAAACATTGTACATTTTAAAATAATAGAATTTTATTCTGTTATGAGGAAAAGGTTGTCTTGCTTTCACTGTCAAAGCACATGTGAAATTTGACTTGTTTATCCATTCCATAATGTCGGTTTAAACTTCGTGTCTTATGGCCATTCTGTACTAATGGCAGGGGAGGGTGATGAGTGAGACCTCGTCCTCACTGTGAAAATAATTACAATATTGAAAATGAGAAGCCAATACTTTTGGTATTCAAAGATGTTTCAGGGCCCTAAAGGAAGGAATGAAGTGTCAGGGTATGCTTTACAGAAAGAAGCACAATTGAGCTGCGATCTGGAATCCATGAGCCAATAGAACTGATGTACAGTGGGGAGCAGTACAGTTAGAAGGTCATGGTATGTTTCACACAAAAAAAATCATGTTATGCAAATACAACCTAAGGCATCCATGAGGAGGTAGAAGCTTTGAAAAAGAAAGGATTTTGTGTTTAAACTGTAAAAAAAAATCATGAGCTTAAGACTGTCAGTGGCAAGCTGCTTAAAAATATTTAAATAGAAATATATGCCATGATGGGAGTTGTAATTACAAGGGTATGTTCTAAAAGGGTGCAGATGAGACATTACATGAGATATTGCAAGTGTCTAAGCTCTAAAAGACTGTTAATAAACAAGAAGAGAAAAATTAGAAGGCCTGGTGCCTAGACTTGAAATGGAATACAACGGAGAGGGGGATCAGTTAAGATACTGGCCTTAACATGTGGATAGGAAGTAGTACAATTAAAACAGAAAACTAATAGGAAGAAAATACTCTTCGTAGTCAGTCTTGACACACATGGTGTGGTAATACCTTAATGGCTGTGTCTAGTGTACATGTACCAACAGTTCAGTTCATTGGAGAAAATGAGAGGGTGAAAAACACAAACATGGGAGATCCCAGTGTAAAAGGCATGATCAGAAGCCAAAATTTCAATGCACGAAACTGAAAACTAGTGAGCAAAGAGATAGAAAGAGACTTGAGTTTATGATATGTTAGAAGCCAAAGACTTTAGAGTCTGAATAAAGAAAAATCCCAGCAATGTTGAATGAATAAGATCATGTAAGATTAAACATCCCTGGCTTCTCCATTCAGGAAATCACTGATGTCTTCAGAGAAGGTAGTTTGGTCAAGAGCTAGGGGTGAACTTTTGGTCATATTTGGCTGAAGAGTAAACAGAAGATGAGGTGGAGATCACAAGGAGAATGACTTGCTTTCTTGATGAGTTGGTGCTTAACAGAAATAGCAAAATGAGGCTATCGGGCAGGAATGTAAATGTTTAGATTTTTGTTGTTTATTGGACTATTTTGTTTTCTGTTTTGATTGTGAGAAAACCACACATGCTAATAGTTTGCATGAAAATTTCCCATAGCAACTTGCACAGTGGGCTTGAAACCAGCTATAGTGGGTTAAAGAATAAATGGAAGAAGAGAAAGTTGAGAGATGCTTGTTGCATTACAGGAGAATGCAGTGGTGTATTTTCTTTGGCACACACCAGATTCAAGACTAAACAGCAGCATTCTTCTTTATAGATAAGTCATAATTGAGGTAGCAAAATAGGCCTCAAATTGTCGAGGTAAGTTGCATAGTTAAATCACTTTAAGAAAATCTGATTGGATTGTTTGACTGCTTAAATGCTTGTAGTCCTGGCTTGTTTCTCCTTAGAACTCACTCAAGCAAAGTAAGTGTCCTAGTTACCTTGGTGGTAGCTAGTTTCCTAATGAAATCCCTCTCAGTTACTTTTCCCCCTAGGAATATGCCAAACCTTCCATTAAGAAACGGAGTCCACGTCTCTTTCCCTTGTATTTGGTTCTCCTTTTGAGTTGCTCCCCGGAATTTTGTCTCCACATTGGTTTCCAGCTGGAATGATTTTGGAAAATTCCCTTTGTAACATTTCATTTAGTTGGAATGTTCAGCTCCTCAAACTTGAGGCTTCTGTTGGAACTGGCAAGATGCACTTCCCTCCACCCACTGGCTACTCCAGTGTTGCTCTTTACGTAGGAGGTTTGTTTACAGCATACTGGTTGTGAATTGTTCATAGTCCTCTTTAGGACTCACTTAGTGACTACCTAGCCTCAGAAAGATCTTTCTCTAAATCAGGTTTCCAGATACTATTTGTACAGGTCAGGAGCTGCATTTTAAGGTCATAAATTCCGAGACCTCACCACGTGCATTTGTAGATATAACATTGGAATTTTTCGTTTTGTGTACATGATTTGTCGTACTCTGTCTTTGTTACAAATAATTTGCAGCTTACTGCAAACTATGGGAGTTGTTAGACTCAATACCTTATGAAAAAATTGTCTCCTGGAAAGAAAAAAATTAATCCACTGAAACAACTTGAAGATTTAAATTTCTACGTGAAAGTGCTTATAACATTATTAATTTCTTAATGGAAACTCACTTCCAGCCTTAAGAGATGAGCAGAACAGACTTTATGCCACCGTAACAAAGGCAATCTTAGTGTAATCCAGCACAATAAAGGTAGAGTCTGCTCTACCTGAGAGGACAAGCTGCTAATTAAATTAGGTGCCTACAAAAACTGATGCAGTTGGCTTTAGAGTAAAACCATATTCCTTTGTTAATATTATTTTAGATTATTCTTTTCCCTCATATTTCAGATAATTCCAATGTTTCTGTAAATCCACTTCAAATATTTTTAGTTCAAAAATTTCTCAACAAGGCTTGATTTTTCATGCTGACATTTTCCCCCGGTCATGCCTGCCTTATCTTCTGAATCAGAAAACAAATGCCATCTTTTACCAGGGACACAGCAAAAACAGAATGATTGATACTGCCTGGCACTGAGTGTGCTGAAAGCCTGAAGTGAAGGGCTGTGGATCAAAGGCGGAGCCGGGACAGCTGATAATTTGTATACGGAGTTCGTAACCAGACAGCCATGGTCTGATGAAAACAGATATGCTCCGTGTGTACTGAAGCTTAAACACAATTTGCAAAAGGCTTAAGCAGCATTTTACATCTTACATTATGATTTCTGAGTATCACAAAGCCTCCAAACAGAAGCATATCTTTGAAACAAAAGCAGGTACTTCAATCTAAATCATTCTCATTTTCACATCTGGTTCTACAGATAAAATTAAGAGCTATAGGTCATGGGGGTATCAATAATATTTCAATAATGTTTTATATATGCATATATCTCTTATGCACCTATTGTATTCATCATATACATGTTAGGCACAGGCATAGCCTCCAATACAAACTAGAGAATAAGTATTTTTATTGCCATTGTCAGGGCACAGGGCATTCTCTTGTGAATTTTTTACATTAGTTTGATTTTTCATGCATATTGTTCAAAACATGCAAGCCAGCTTGGGCCAGGACGTGATGAAAGACAGTGAACTCACCAGCAAAATCTCACAGAAACAGACACTAAACACAAGAAACAAAGTGGGTGGGACCGGAGCGGTGGTCCAGATAATTCACACTTGACGGAAAATGCTTTTGATGTGTTTCTAAAAATATCCAGTCATATCTCAAGGCAATTATTATCAATATCATAAATCACTGTGCTATACTCTGACAGAAAGTCAGGTGACACCAGTGGAGAGCACGCACTGATAGTGTCCTTGGGGAGGGTACATGTATGAGAAAGGAAACTTTTCCTTTATGCTTTTGAACATGCACTTGTTAAAGTAGAAGAGGATCGGCTGAGGCATCAGTAACTCTCAGGACTGCGGGAAACCTGCCCTGAAGAATGAAGGTGCACTTGAAGATGAATGCTTTGGCTGTGCTTTGCCTTGCCGAACAGCAACAGAAGAAGAGAAATCATTTCAAGTTGATCCATACACATATTCTACAGAATAGGGCAGGTGATTGATTAGTTTCTGATGATATTTGAACAGGAAAATATTCTGAAGGCAAAAGAATTACATCTCATCGCCATCCTTATTCAGTTTTTCAGGGCCACTAATGGTGACAATACTCACAGCTCATCTAGTATTTATATACTGATGTTTTCAGAAATTTTCTTTGAAATTATGTTTCCATTACTGTAATGATATGACTTCATTTTCAGTGGTAAGCCCCAGATATTCTCACTCCTTCACTTCTTCCACTCCTATAAAACACAAACACACACACACGAGTACATGCACACAAACACATGCAGATGCACACCCGTGCACGCACATACATGCTCCTGAATAGCCCCTTTGGTTTATATAAGGTTTCCTGTTAAACAGCATCAGAATGAAATACCTAGCAATGTAAATCTCTGTCTGGTTTTAACATTCAAGGCCAACTATCATTTTCTTGCTTAAATGACTTTTCCAAACTTTCCATTCAAAAAGTACCCTACAAATAATCTCCTGTAACATTCCTCCAACAAATGTTACACATAAAGGCTTTAAGTGGTTAAGTGATTTGCTGTATTAGTCAATTTCCTGTCGCTGAAATATAACAGTTGACATCATGACTTAAAGGAGGTGAGGATGAATTTTTTTCACAGTTTTAAGAGATTCAGTCTGTGGCCTTCTGGCTGCAAGCAGAAACATGACAGAAGGACATGGAAGCGGAAAGCTGCTCGGGACAGCTGGGAAGAAGAGAAGAGCAGGGCCAGGCAAGAAAGCAGGCAGGAATCATGTACAGTACCCCTGGTCACGCTTCCATGGCCCTTCAAATATATCCCAAAGAGGGCTTTATCAGTCTGTTAGCATTTCTTAATTCAATCAAATGCACATATTATGGTTAATGGTCGTAATCTAGCCTTTGGCACCTTGACTACCTCCAAACACATCTCCTTAAGCTAGACTTAATTTCCAAGTAAAGAAAATAATACGTTAATTCCACCTAAGAATGCAACTATCCTGTACGCAACCAAAACATGATGATCCCTTATGAAAGTCTTAAAAATTTCAGCATGTTCAAGAGTCCAACTCTCTTCTGAGACACAAGGCAAACTATCAAGTATGGACCTCTGTAAAAATGGAAAATGTTATGAAATCCCAAGGTACGATGGAATAGAGGGAACATTCTCATTCCCAAGGGGAGAAACAGAGGAACAGAAAAGAATGAGACCAAAGAAAAATGGAAGCCCAGCAGGGAAAACATGAAGTCCTATAACTCCCTGTCTAGCATTCCAGGCACTCGGTGAGAAGTGAGTTCCAGACAGTCTGGAGGGGGGGTGAGGGGGCTAAACCTATGACCTTGTCAGTTGTAGCACAGGAGACCTCTTTGGGGCTGGCTCTGTTTAGAACCAGCAGTTTTCCTTGGCAGATGTTCTACATTCCTGGCATCTCTAACTTTCTGACTTCCTGGAATCTCCATTGTACCTTTGGCTTCATTTTCACAGCTTCACATACTGCCCTTTCAGGGGCTCCCTGCCTGACCTCCAGGCCATCCTTTGAAATATAGGTGGAAGCATCTTTGACACCAACACTGTAGCACTGTGGATGCTACTGTAACCAGTGTCACATGAATGACACCAAGTTTCGCTGTCAGTGAGTGCCTTAGCCTTACTCCCTAGGACCATCTACAGTAGCCTCTGAGAACCTGAATGGTTGAGCACAGTCAAATGTATCCCAGGGAACTAATTCCCTAGGAGGCTTTTCTTGAGTGAAGGTCCCAGGGGCTCTCCTCTCAAATGAAACAATTAAATTTTTTCACCTTCAAACCTGTGATAAGAGAGGTCTTGATGATTTCTGAGATTCCCTCAAGTCATCTTTCTTCTTATCCTTGCGCAAAATAATTGGTTTCTTTTTAATGGTTTTAATCTCTTTGGTAGCCAGATCTCCTTTGTTCTCAACTTTATGCATGGTTCCTTTTGGACATAAACTTAAGATTTTCAAATTGTTCTGCTGATTTTTGCTACCAGTCAGTGTAAATCTGGCTAAAAGAAGTCCACAGACCAATTTCATATCTCAAACACTGGATTGCCTTCAAATTTCTTTCACCAGATCAATTCTTAATCTCTGTAATTCTTAATTTCAGTCTCCCACAGTGTCTCAGGATATATGCAAAATATAGACATTTTTTGCCAGAGTGTAATACATGGGTTTTTGACAACTTGCCATGGAGTTTTTTCTCAAGTGATTCCTCCTGAGCCTGGCTTTTACTGTCTGTATTCCCATCTCCATTCTAGTCATCTGAGATCTGACTAGAATTCTATTTCAAACTCAACTTCTAGCATTCTGGGGCTTCTACAGGCTGCATCTCCAAACCCCCAATTCCTCTTTCAAACAGCTTCCAAATACTTCTGAACCACAGCTTGGAATAATCACGGAAATCACTCCACTCTTGGTATCAATTTTCTATATTAGTCAACTTTGCCGTTACAGGACACCATACCCAACGTCTACAACCCAAAGGTGGACAGCGCTGATTTGACTCAGAGTTTAAGGGTATGCAGGTCACGGCTGGCTGGATCGCTATAGTAGAAGGCTTTGGTAGAAAAAAGCTGCTTACTTTACAGCAGCCCAGAAGGAGAGCAGTAAGACAGTGCCAAAGAGAAAAGGGGCCAGGAACCACTTACAGAGCCAAAGTCATGCCTTCATGATCCACCCAGATACACTTAAAAGTGTGCTTCCCTGATCTGCTGGCAATGTAATTCAATCAAACTGATGTATTACAATGAACAGTTACTAAATCCTAAGATCACAAATACGACAGTGACTTATTAAAGCACTCTTGTAATTTGTCATTCCCTAAAGAACAAAACACAAGCTCCTTGGGGAGGCTCTTTCCATATTCCCAGTGCTTTCTCCCATCTCATCCTCTCCTTTCTTGTTAATCAGATCTGATCTGTGGAGGCTTTCCCACACACCACATTGGTTCTAGTCTCAGGGCCTTATTCATGAAGTCCTCTCTTTAGGGCACCTAGTCTACATCCTGATCTTCTGCCAAATTCATGCAAGACATTGTTTCATCAAGGAGCTGTCTCCAATTCCCTCAGTTTGGCCTAGGATCTTTTTTGTAACTTCATAAGATGGTGAGTGTCAATCACAGTCTGTAAGTTCCTGCAATTATCTATTGGATTTCTCATTTATTATGTTGTAATTATATTAAGGAGAAGAATTGTGACTTTTGAGCCTTGTACTCTAAGCAAGTCAGTTCTCAGAAAATTTATGGAGTTTTAATTTCTATTAGTAAAATTATCTTATCTTCTCTATTCACATCCACATGACATGCATGAGCCTATTAAATATATATAGTCACTGGATTTTAATAAGAATCTACACCAGTTACATAGAGACAAGTTTTGAAAGCACTTTGATATACATCATTTTAGGCAGATAGCATAATTACTTTTACAAATCTTTGTGTCAGTATTTCTTGCATATATTTCTGTCATGATATTTGAATTTAAGTGTTGGAATATCACGTGTCTCCTTTATATTTCATTTTATTTTCTAGAAAATGCCTTCTCTATCTTAGGTGCTATTTTGACAGCTCAGACTAAGCAAACATGTTCCTGGAATGTGAATGCAGTATTCTTACACATTTAAAAGATGATTTAGTTTAAACCCTCCTACCATGTGCTTATTGTTCAAAAAGCGTGGACATAATTGGAAAACGAAAACTGTTGTATGTTAGATTTAATACTTGAGGCATGGTCGTTAAGCATGGGCTCTGTATCCAAACAACCTGAGTTTAAATCCGAGCGCTACTGTTTAATTGTATGACTTCAGACAAATGACTTACTCCTTGCCTTAGCTTCTTCATCCAGAAAATGGGGGCAAAAATATGGACTGTGGGGCTAATGAATTAAAGTATGTAAAATTCATGACACACATAATCGCTCAATTAATAAGGCTATAGCTTATTTAGGTTTAATTATTATATCAGCAGGTGGACTTGCACTCCTGATTTTTTAACAATTTCACAAAATTTCACATGAAATGAAAGCATAAATTTCTCTTCCTTTTCACTTTCCATTTTATATTTCTATTGAAGTATTTCATTTAATATTTTAAGTAAAATTGTTGTTTATTGTGTTAATATTAAAAAATATGAAATTGCTATTTTGTGTTTTCTCATGTTTTAAAAACACATTTACTCATTAAAGTTATTTTTATTATTGAATGAATGAGTACTTTTTAGAAATAGCACTTTTCAATAAAATTATAAATAAAACTAAAAACATTGTGACTCATGCATGCACTCACATATATTATCAGCTTGTCTTGCACCTTCAGCGCTGCAGGAATTTTTCTCCCTCATTACCACCAGATCTTGGTGTTTCTTTAGACTACCTTGTGTCGCATTAAATAGACAGATTCTGCTTTGCAGATCACTTTAGGTTGAAGTGGTCGTGGCACTCAGTTCTAGTCAATGAGCTATGACCGTAAGTCCTTGAGTGTATGAAACCTGCAGGAAGGCTTCACAAAGGGGACAGTCTCAGCTCGTACTCTCGATTCAACCCTTTTCATTTGTATGGACCTTTTATGCTTGGAGCAGCCTGTTCATTAGCCATACAGTAGCCATCCAGCCATGAAATCAGAGCCCACAAGTTGTGGAAGCCAAGACAAGAGGAAAGACAAAGTCTAGGTCTTTGGTCATAATTCTGAAGTTCATCCCAGGACTAGAATGCCAATGCCAACAGTGTCTTGGCACTTACACTAAAGAACACTTTTGAGTGTAAGGCATTGTTTATGGGACAATTCATTAGTTGTATCTGAGTTTAATTTTTAGTGAAACAGACATATATATTTTTTTTCAAAAATCATTGTTTTCAACCAGGTTTGTTTGAATCTTGGTCTAATTCCTTTGCAAAATATTGGGTAGATTTTATAATTATTTTTATCACTTTTAATTATAGAAACAAAGTTGAATGTAATGCTTACTCATGAACACATTTTTATTTCTCCTAGAAAAATATAGACTATTAGGATCCAATGATAAGATATGCCTAAGTCTAAGAAACATAACAGTGTCAGATTTTCAAAAGCAGAAGCACAGTTAAGGTTCTTTAGATTCTTAAATACTTGGAAAAGTCATGGCCAATGTTTTAAAATACCTGGGATCTCTTATATAAAGTACGGTTCATATTAAGTACCAAATGCATAAGTAAAAAGAGTAAAGGGAAATAACAGAACAGAAAATAGGTGATATCCAACTCAGATTGGCTTGTAGAGGGTTATGGTAAATATTGGTGTTTAATTTTCTATGAAATATTAAAGAATACCCAAAGTAAGGGATTCAGCTTTATCATATATAGAAATTTAAGTTATTTTCAATGAAATGTTAAGAGACTACAATTTGAAAATATATTGATTAGTTTTTATGTAAATTATAAAAGGAAAACTTTAATAAAACCTAAACTATTTCATTGTCATGTATAGGTCTGTCAAAGTGTAAATCAAAGAGTGGTCATACTTAGCTGTAACCTACAATACTAACATTACTCTTTTACGTTGATAAACATGCCATGTGTTGCACTTATCACCAAGTGATGGATAAAGTTCCATGAAGAAAGAAATAGAAATTAGAAAAGAGAACATTGTTTGTCCTTTGAAAATGAGTATGTACCTTTCTCCTGGCTGCTTGAAAACAAGCAATTTGGAATTACATCAGCAGGCATAGCCGGCATAGCATAAAATTCAGAGGGTGATGTGTGTGTCTTTTTATCACTTTGGTGGACTTTTCATCTCTCTTAACAAGGATCAAGTAACACATGAAAATCAATAAAAGTATAGCTGGTTATGAAAGACTACAGTCCTTGCCTATGCTAGGTTTATATTCCATGTCCTATGAAATAAAAATTCCACAGATTTTATGCCTCATGAGGTGGGTGAGTACAGTTACTTGAACAAATAAAAGAAGAGGATCTATGCATTGGTCATGGTAGTTTTCTCAAGTGCTAACTTTCTTTCTTTTTTTTTCCTTCTTTCTTTTTTTTAAAAAACATAGATCCTTTACATTTCTTTAAACTTCTAGGGAAGTCTAAGCCTTCATTAGACAGTGTCTTAGTTTTCCCTATAACCTCCCACACCATTTATTTTTATTGGCTTTGCAAGTCCTTCTTTTAGATTATTCTCCAACATTATATATATATATATATATATATATATATATATATATATATATGTAGTATACACACATATAGTTGGAATTTTCAAAGGAGCAATTAATTAAAATCCCTCTATTTAAGCTCAGCGAGGCATGTCAAAATGCTATGAAAAAGGCTATGTAAATAGCCTTGAATCTGTTCTGGTTTTTAGTAAATCATTTTCAAAACTTTGATACTGTAACCACTGTTGCTTACAAATTGCAACACACCCAACCCCTGATCTATCATGGGAGGGAATCCTCCACTGAGGAAGGGAACTGCTTGCTTTAGTGAATAAAGTGAAATTTGACCTGTAGCTACACACTGTACCAATGTCAACGTTGTTATTTTGTGTGTGTGTGTGTTGCTTTGTTTTCATGTACATTGTTGCTATTTTGTCATTTTTCACTCTTTTTAAAATAAAGATATGTAAACTAAATATTTAAACATTTCTCATAGTTAGTCAATCTATTCTATTCCTTAGAAGTATTTTTAAAAACTTACGCACTAGAGTCTATTGAAATATTGAGGAAGATGTGTCCGCCTGAATGCCATGAAGCTCATTTATATCCTCAGCCAGGTCGCTGTCACTGTTTGAGCCCAGTCACAAATCCTCGAGCCTGTAATATGTCTCCCACAGTACTGTCAAGTCAGGTGTAACTTTACAGTACCAGCAACTGGTTCGTTGCTAGTAAATAGCTGATTGGATTAATGGGAAGGTTTTGTGTCATGTTCCCATCTGAGTATCCCAACTGGCCAAGTTTTAAAACAAAGTCTTGGTGTGCTTGAATATAATGGCGGCTGATAGCTCATGAACTGGTGTACAAAGACTTTTGTTTCAGCATACGAATAGAGAAGGGAATGTCTAATTCTCCAGGAGAAAATGGCCAAATTAGAACAGTAGGGGAGTGTGCTATGTCATCTCTTTAAACCCGCTTGAAGTAGTTTTGATACTTCAAGCTTAAAGTGAAGAAAATGTTTTCATGAATAACTTTGTGAGAGTGTAAGGACAAGCAAGCAACTCTCCTATGGAAAACAATAAAAAACTGCAATTTTTGCAGCTTACAATTGGGGACAGATTACAGTTTTCTCCCCACTTATACTCAGACAGGTCTTCATTGGCTTTCTGAGGTCTTAAGGCTTCCTCAAACCTGACAATCTTTCTTCTAATAGTTGAATTCACATTATTTACATTCACTGATGTAACAGGTGTCTATTCTTATTTCTCATATGATTCAATCATTGATTTTGAAGTCACCTAATTTTTCTACATGATTTTTCTGTATTTTCTTCCCAGTTGATGGTTTGGGGAGAATATATTTTCCATTCTGTGACCTTGTAGTGCTATTTTTTTTACAAATTTTCACAATAATCTCCCCTATTTCTGCATTTTTCCTAAGTTGCAGATTCATTGTCCCTTCCACGCAATGAATAAACTAAACCATCCATATCTTGTACTTTCATTTTCTTTATCTCATGATCCTGGTGATGTTCTTAATTTAAATTTTTCTTACAAGTCTCCTTATACCTTAAGATAACACATTTAACTACCTGCTGTTTGACTTACCTGCTTAAGCAAGATCACTTTATTTCTCACATAGAACACTAGAAACCTAGCCTAATAATACTTTTTACACTCCCTCTACCTTCAAGAGTTTGCTAATTATTATATTGTTTATACATTCTCAAATGTTTAAACATTTCTCTATTTGCTGGTCGTTAATGCCATATCTGAACAGATGCGGTGCGCGCACTCAAACCTTTTCCAAAACCTGCCGCACGGGTTGTCTTCGCTGCAGGCCTCATCATCTCACAAACAAGCGGCATGTCCGTCAGAAGCACGCCCTGCCCTTGGAGGCCCTCGCTGTGGCAGGACAGTTTTAGCCGCACAGTTGATAGCATAAAATCACCTGGGCTCATGTTATCCTCCATCACGGTTGACGTGTCAGAGGGTGGGCATTTTCAGGCTGACTATTCAGCAAGACAGAAACCCTCCTAAGAACCGGGATCTCTTTTATGACTGCCAAATTCAACACATGTGTTCTTGCTGCAGGCTGATGCCTTCCTTGGAGTCCAAGACAGTCATCATATTTCCGAGAGTAATGTGCAGATAATACTATTTGGGGGGGGGCTGAAGGGGTCACCCTCATCTGTGTCCCTTTTTAGGGGAACAAAACTTTTCCAGAAGCATCCGATCCTATCCATTGTCTAGAAGTGTCACTTTGTAATCTCAAGCCTGACAAATGATTATAATTGGCCATGACTAATCATAATTAATCTCTGAAGTTCATATCACCCCATATTTATGTAAAGCCCAGGAACCGTTGTCAGGAGCAGGGATGTGCCCGGGCAGAAAGTCAGCAAAAGGAGTGATTTTGGAGCAGACCATAGACGGTCTTTCCTGCAGTGGAGACGTTGTCAGAGCTCTGCACAGTGCATCTGACCTCGGTGCTATCCTTCAGGATTGGGCATTGTTCTGTTAATTTTGTGATCTGTGCTTATGTGATTTTGCTATTTCCTAACTTTGTTGGTTGCTCCAATTTTTTGGTCCATTTTGGTTGGTTTTAGAGTCAACAGATAGCAGAAACATCTCCATTCTATTGCCTTGTGGAGGTAAAGATTAACAAAGGAGCATGATTTTAGAGATAATTAACTGATAAAGCAAAGAGAGTGAAACGAACATCATACTAGATGGAAGAACAAAGAGATTATTCTTGGCAAATGAGGGGTGCTTCCCTGACTGGGGTTGGCCATTTCTCTTCCACACATCTCATAGAGACAAACATTTCACATTAGGAAGAGAAGGCAAGGACAAACGATTTCCTGCATACCTTTCTTTCCTATTAAACAGATCTCTGAGAAAATTTAAACATTCTCTATACTGCTATCTTTCAGTATTTTTTTCCGGAAAGTGGGAATCATAATTCAGGTAGTGTTGGGTCTCAGACTTAGAAGAGCCTGTCCGGCGATGGAAAGGAACAAGGGAAGATTTGGCCCACACCCCATAGCTGGCCTCCTCTGGGAATACTCAGGTGAGAGTGACAGCACAAGGAGATGTGTATTTATATTTTTGTAACCTTTCTGGGTCGGAGATTGAAAACTGATGATAACCTCATCTCACAAACTTTCCATGGACTAATCGCGTTACGCTTAACCCAGGGGCAATCCCACTAGACTTTAAGTAAAGGTGCATGCCCCTCCCCCCTCCCAGGAGATTAGAGGGTGTGCATCAAGCAAGCAGCTTCCAAATAAAGGAGCTCTCAACACAGCTAGTTATTTTTTCTTCAGTGCCAACAAAGCAGATATTTTAAAGGAAAAGATTCAGTGACCCTTGACCAACTAGCTGCAGAGCAATGATTATAATCTGAGTGGATTCCTTGCATGTAAATGAGAAAAAGTCATGCCATGGCTAAGGTCATGTACAAAGATACACTTCTCATTTCGCTCACAGAAAGGCAACTCGAGGGCACTGGGATGGTGTGGAAAGGATGAAAGATCAAAGGCTGGGGGCAGTGTGGGACCATTATAATTTTATATTACAGTACAATAGCTTTATGAAGCCAAGGGACAGTCAGGTTTTATATTCATGTGAAGCAAAACTAAGGTCATAGCTCTTAGAGCAGATTAACCTCTGCTACTTCTCAATAGACTTTTACCAGGATGAATTTAAAGCGTTCACATGCACCGCCCCCCTACTCTTGAGATGGAGACACAGTTATGGAGTGGGAGAAAGATTGTAAACACACTTTAAAGGTGACTGCAGACCAGACCTCTTTATGAAGACAGTCAGCAGAGGCCCACAGGCCCCAGACATGTAAGTCTCACACATTAGATGCACCGCTTGGTTAATCTGGTCAAAAGGGAGAACCAGAAAGAATCTCAGGAACATTCCTTAGCCAGCTAGGACACAAGCTAGCTGAATGTAGCCACTGAGGGAACACAAACTCCTGCTGTAAAGAATGTGTAAGGAATCAGATGTATTAGTTATTAAATGACTTGGTCATTCCACACACACATTCTGTGGATTTTAATCTTTCCCTAACCTCTGGAAATTTAATTCTTACTAGTATGAAAACAATAAAATTTTAGTATCTTTTGATTATTCAGGAGGCAGCTGTGATCTTGGGTTTTTTCTGTGTTTGATAATTTTCATATTGTACTTCTACAGGAGAAAAATATGACTTTTTGAAAGTCTTAGAGGCACTCTCTACCCTAATAAAGCCTTCAGGAGGGAAATGGGACACATCAAATGCTGCAGTTTATTTATTTTGAGCTTCCCTCATCATTCCAGTCCCTAAAGACTAATCAACAGAAACCACCTGATTTTTAACATCTGCCCAAACACTTCCTGTAGCTTCTTCAAGGAACTGCCCTTAAATTGAACAAAAAGTAATATTCTCTTTATAGAAATAAAGAAGTGTGACTTTAGAAGTTTGAATTATTTACATAATTATCTCATATTTTCCCTGCAGGTCTTTCTGTATAAAACCAAAGCAATTGTGTAAGTGACTAAATATGTAAAATTCAAGGTTTACCTGTTTCCATGGTGCCTGTCTCCATGGTACCTGGCTGAAAGAACACATTCATGACCCACCAGGTCTTCAACCTCCAGTTTGTGTCAATGGTGCTAAATATGCTTTGTACAACTTAAATCGGATATCTTGTTCAAATCTTACACTTAAAACATTATTTCTTCATATTGTGTTCTTTGTAAAAGCAGAGCATTAGTCTATCCATGACTGGTGATTACTTCTAAATCACCAATTGAAAATGGAACTTTGGATTTTTGGTTTTTGTGTTTTTTCTGTTGTTGAGAGGATTACCTGTCTGACTAAATTTGCATGTCTGTATATGGGTTCATACATTTACAATTCGAAGATATCAATGGATAAAGCAATAACCACTGTTGAGACCATATCACCTTGTCTATAGATTAGTTGTGATTGTACTATTTTTTATGATAATTGGTGTCTGTTTGTCAATATGTTTTTGTACTTTTATGTTTTTAAAATAAAAAAAAAA